>NWSH02000162.1:2408486-2423836 GCA_002382865.2 Heliothis virescens | reverse complement strand
TTGTTTCATATAAGGAGATAAGCCAGCTGCGCAGGACATATTAAAGTGCACAAGCATTTGCGCAGACACAGGTGCACCTCCCTATTCCCTCACTCTCATAACCCGATGGGACTGCCTCGTTGGTCCTAGTGGTCGCATAGCCGACTGCTGATCACGAGGTCTCGGGTTCGATTCCCGGGACGGGCCGAAATCACTTTGTGGGTTTTCGAAACTTTCACAAAGTAGCCCGGAGCTGGAAGTTGGTGATTTTTTCAAACTTCAAACTTCAAATATTTATTGCGATCATGAGTATACAAAGATGACAAAAGATAAAGCACATACATGATACCCCTGTCAGGGCGCAGCAACATAATTTTAATATGCATAAAGTTACTTACATACTATTTATAACTATATTTATGTATTATATTTATAATGTATAACAGAATATTATTGCCTAATCCTTCTCTTGTGTAAGAGGAGGGCTATGTCCAGCAGTGGGACGATAAAAAGGCTGATAACAAATTATATTTATGTATATCTATTGCTTACTATTATTATTTTTCATTATATATATTATTTTACTTTTATAAAATGTTATAATTCAATTTAATTAATATGTTTATTTAACATTGCCTTGTAGTTTAGTTCTGTCCTCGAAAAACTCTTTCATACTGTAATAGCATTTTTTGGTCAAGTACTTTTTTAGTTTTGTTTTGAAAATATTAAAGCTGGAGGTTTCTTTTAGTTGTGGTGGTATTTTATTATATATTTTAATGCACATTACATATGGCCCAGAATGAAATATGGCTAAGTTTGATGTCGGTAGAGCGAGTGAATTTTTATTTCTTAGGTTACGAGGTTGTGAGTAATGGTCTTTCTTTAGTAAATAGATGAAATGTTTTTGACAAATAGACAGATTTCAAAGATGTACATGGATGGTAATGTTAGTATGCCAAGTTCAATGAAGTGTGGCCTGCAACTATCCATTCCGTCGATGTTTGCGAGGATTCTTATACATTTCTTCTGCAGTTTGAATAGAACATCTGCGTCTGTACTGTTACCCCATAGTATTATTCCATACACAAGCCAGGAGTGTGCATATGCATAGTAAGCAACTGTGGATTTTAGGTCTGTGGTTTTTTTTTAGTTGAAGTAAAGCATATGTAAACCTGGATAGTTTCCCGCTTATGTTATGGATGTGGCATTTCCAATTTAGGTTTGTGTCTATGTGTAAGCCTAATAGTTTAAAGGAGTCAACGCATTCTATTTTTGTGTTATGGTGGGTGTAGTTTATTGCAAGCGACGTTTTTGATGTGGTTTGAATTGCATAATTTTTGTTTTGGAAAAGTTAACTTTAAGGTTATGGTCTTCGAGCCACGCTACAATTTCGGAAAGAGTTTTAATTAATTTTTGAGCTTAAATCTAATATGTTTTCACATGGAAATATGACTGATATATCGTCTGCAAATAGGATACTTTCTGAGTCTATGATTTTTGGAAGGTCGTTAATGTATAGCAGGAACAGTAGACAACCTAGTACACTGCCCTGTGGGATGGAGTTTTTTATATGAGTCTTTTTTTGATCGGACATGTGATATTTCACCGTTTTGTGAATTAAGGTGTTCAATTTCAACGTATTGTGTGCGAGAGTTGAGATTAAGAATGAAAAAAAAACCACAGACCTAAAATCAGCAACAGTTGCTTACTATGCATATGCACACTCCTGGCTTGTGTATGGAATAATACTATGGGGTAACAGTACAGACGCAGATGTTCTATTCAAACTGCAGAAGAAATGTATAAGAATCCTCGCAAACATCGACGGAATGGATAGTTGCAGGCCACACTTCATTGAACTTGGCATACTAACATTACCATCCATGTACATCTTTGAAATCTGTCTATTTGTCAAAAAACATATTCATCTATTTCCACTAAAGAAAGACCATTACTCACAACCTCGTAACCTAAGAAATAAAAATTCACTCGCTCTACCGACATCAAACTTAGCCATATTTCATTCTGGGCCATATGTAATGTGCATTAAAATATATAATAAAATACCACCACAACTAAAAGAAACCTCCAGCTTTAATATTTTCAAAAACAAACTAAAAAAGTACTTAACCAAAAAATGCTATTACAGTATGAAAGAGTTTTTCGAGGACAGAACTAAACTACAAGGCAATGTTAAATAAACATATTAATTAAATTGAATTATAACATTTTATAAAAGTAAATAATATATGTATAATGAAAAATAATAATAGTAAGCAATAGATATACATAAATATAATTTGTTATCAGCCTTTTTATCGTCCCACTGCTGGACATAGCCCTCCTCTTACACAGAGAAGGATTAGGCAATAATATTCTGTTATACATTAATAAATATAATACATAAATATAGTTATAAATAGTATGTAAGTAACTTTATGCATATTAAAATTATGTTGCTGCGCCCTGACAGGGTATCATGTATGTGCTTTATCTTTTGTAACATCTTTGTAATACTCATGATCGCAATAAATATTTGAAGTTTGAAGTTTGAAGTTTGATGTAATTCAGTGAAAATGCTACATTCTAGATCTTTGGCACTTATTGTCCGTAACGTCCCACTTTCATCATGTACACAATATATTATATGTACCAACATTGGTACAAATGTTGGCCCACATCCACATCCACAAACATAAAATACCAATCCGCTTCCGTTGTTTACAGTAGTATTTCAATAAACATATTTCCCTTGAACTTTAGTTACGTGCAAAAACGTAATTTTGTATTTCGGAGTTATTGTTATTTTTTTATTGAAAGGTTTAATGGTATAACTAATCGATAACTTTTGTTCCGATTGCTGCTTCCGTTATATTGATTGAAGATTATTTCTTTGAAGGATATTTAGTGTTTTACCTTGACATTTCAAAAAACTATGAGCCTTTTTGATATATCCTAATCAGAGTCTACATTGCTATCTATAATTATCTCACCAGGAACACGGGATGTGGTCAATAGTTCTAGTTAAACATGGTGGTCCTGTACACCTATAGAAGGATATATTACTAAGAAGCTTAGACCAAGTCCAAATTTGGTTAAATACTTCCTCGATAGCTATGGACGTAAATGACACCATTGAAAAAGCTTTATGCAAGTTATCACCTCAAATGGCTAGGCAGATGACTTGACAACATTTCACTTAAACCTTCCATGTATGTATTAAGAGAAGCCTATTTTATTGGTAGGTATCATAAGACAATAGATACGCCTATTGTAAATATTCCGTGTTTCGGAAGGCACCCTAAATTGGTGGGTCCCGGCTGTCATTTGAACATCTTTGGCATTCGTTACGGGTAGTCAGAAGCCAAAAACTCTGATACTGTCTTAAAATGGGATATCGGGCTGCCCAGTAACAGGGTTGAGGAGCTCCATGTGAAACACTGGTGCTCAGCTACTGACTGAAAGTCTATTCCAACAGGCCGAATAGGCTGAGATGCTAAAAAAAACCCGTAATTACATACTTGCCTTCAGAAACCGTCCTACTCGTTTAAACTATCAAGCAGTTTCAAGTCAAAATTATACACAAGTTCTAACAAGCCATAATTTTAATACCACAGGGACATACAATCAGAAGTTAGAACCTACATTTAGTGTGAAAACTTTCGTCAGTAAATGTCACGCTCTCTTCACGCGTCTATTAGTGAAGGCAAACGGGCAACTACTGGTTTTCATTTCTTTCTCTTTCAAGTGAAAAGTCTGGGTTAGGTCTACTGTAGGTAGTCAGCCAGACAGTCAACCATGGTTTTTAGGGTTCCGTACCCAAAGGGTAAATCGGGACCCTATTACTAAGACTTTGTTGTCTGTCTCCACGCTGTATCTCATTAATCGTGATAGCTAGAAAGCTGAAATCTTCACAAATGATGTGTTCCGTTGCCGCTATAACAACAAATACTAAAATTTTAAAATATATGAAGGGTCCCCATACTATAAACGTTCATTTTTCATATATAATGGTAAGGAACCCTTCATGCACGAGTCCAACTCGCACTTGTTGAAAATAAACTGGTCAAATGTGAATCGGACTTGCGCACACGAAGGTTTCCGTACCCTTATTGAAAAAGGCAGAAAAAAAAACACGGTGCATTACTGTGTAAAGCCCTCTAAATATTAATTTTATTCCAGTTTTCAGTATTGATTGTTATAGCGGAGAGAGTAAAAAAACACGTTAGTTTTAAAAATGCTTGCTGGTAAAAACGCTTTAATTTACGAGTAGCATAATAGTGTGAAACTATGAAGTATATTTTTTTAATTAACTTTAACGCGTCGAAAGTCCGTTAAGAATATATTACGGCATACTTTCTTATATTTATAATTATGTATAAACAACGCCTGCTTCTCTTTCGTTTCTCAAGTGTGTGCAAAAATAACCTAAAACATTGACAAGAACCACATGCAATGGGCGTGCGTTCTAAATATATAGTTATTCAGAAAACTGACGCTATAAATACATGGGCCAATAGTAGCTTTATTATGATTTACGAGAACGCGTCAGTTTTGTGGTTACGAGTGTTGCTGCTGAGCTTGGTTCTATTCAGTTCGGTTCTTGAGTAAGACAAAATGTTTTTTGATAGTTTTTCTGTGGCATAGTGCCACGTTCGCTAATATGCTGTTATATATATGTAAAGAATAGAAAATCTATACATATAAAAATCAAAGTCTTGACTCATTCTCATTATACTCATCAATGCGAGGCACAAACCCGTGAATCTATAAAGCTGAAATTTTGCACAGAGGATCTTAAGACTCTCACGCGAGAAACGAAAGGATTTCCCGAAATTCCCACGGGAACGGGAAAAACGGGATTTTAAGTTTTACGCCGGTGAAGCCGTTGGCAGTATATAGTGTATCACGACGCACCACCATAAGGAGACCTGTGAAGGTCAAGTTAACAGGCGTGAAAAAGGAATTTCCACCATACATCCTACGGTACATATATCACGTCAACAGGTTTTTCAATAGTTCCATAACCTTAGTATATGTTTTCCCAATTACCCAATAGATTTCTGAGAACATTTACTGTAATACCTATAAAGAAAATCTGGCACTGAAATGATATTACAGCGCGCCCTATTCCAACGAAGTGAAGAGGAAAACCACGTATAAACCGACCAATTACAATACCACAATATCCTTCGCCCGTTTTAAATGTTTACATAACCTTTTTGATTTATCCGGTTTACATTCGGATTTTTGCATTTTTTATTTTTCTTTTAGGGTTCTTCACTCGAAGATAAAACTGGAACTTATTTTTAAGACCTCGCTGTCTTTTTGTCTGTCTGTCAGACACCAGGTTGTATCGTAATGATGTATCTTAATGATAGCTACAGAGAAAACATTTTTACAGATCCTGTATCTCTGTCGCCGTTACAACAACTGAAAATTACATTTTATTATTTTAGGGAGCTCCCATACTACAAACGTAATTCTTATGCTCGATAATAGTCCAGAACCTTTCATACGTCCTTCTCGCACTTGACCGTTTTTTTACCAGTATGATATGTTTGAAAGCTCATTGAATTTGAATTCTCATTACCTGCTGTTTACACTATTTTAAACTCCTGAGTCGGATATGTTAGAAAAAGTGTGAATCAGGTAATCTGTTCCATGTAATCGTCGCTTGAGGAAAACTGACGGCACCGGGCTATTAGCTAAGACAGGTCAAGGTTCGGTTAGTCAGTTCATTAGCCTGTTATACCTATGTAAAATCTTTTTTTTTAACTTCGCCGTAATCAGTTCATTGATTACGCTTAATTTTGATGCTTCATTAGTAAGTTAGGTACCACTATTCTATTGTTGGTTGGAGTCTAGCTATTATGTATCATGTACCATACATGAAGGTCGTTACTCTACTAGGTTCTGTCAGTGGTTTCGTCCGCGTCCCGTGTGAACTACTTCGCACACCCGGATAAAAAGCCTAGAGCCGCCCTCAATCCACTATGTTATTGTTTATTAATTCCTGAGATTAGTGCGTCTAACCAAAAAACAAACTCTAAATTAACTTTAGGTTAAAACAAATCAGCTTTTACTTTTAACTGCAAAAATCCAAATATTACTCATCCACTATTTAGTAATCTATGCTCATACCAGCCATAACCAAACGACCCGCATATCTCTTCTTCTTCTTCTTCCTGCCCTGTTCCCAACTTCATTTGGGGTCGGCGCAATATGTTTTCTGCTTCCATTTCTCCCTCACTGTCACTCGTCATACTAACATTCGCTCCTTTCTTACTCATGTCATCTTTCACACAACCTATCCATCTTTTCTTTGGTCTTCCCCTCCCTCTATATCCATCTACATTCATACTTAACATGCTCTTTGTTGCATGAGATTCATCTCTCCTCATTACATGCCCATACCATTAAAACACCAGTTTCCATGTAAATTCTAAAAGACACCAAGTCGTTGCCTCATTTCGTTATTTAATTTGATCTGGTATAGTTTATTGCCCCTCTCATAACAGTTACGATCAGATGTTAAACTGGGACCTACCATGTCAAGGCCTGAAACTAAATAATTCAGCTATTCTGTGGAAATGTCGTAATAAATTCTCTTTGGAGATAAATAGTTTTAACACATTTTAAACTTTATTTTTGTCTGTTTTGTGTTTACGGGACGTTGCCATTGCTAATTGCATGGATCTTGTGGACTTGTCAAGTTGGCCTTTATAATTTAGTAGGTAGCTTGTTTCATGCGGTTTTGCCCGTATGCTGAGGTAGGTATGTTCCTGAACTTCTTATTTAAATCGGTGCAAACAAACGGACTTTCGGAATTTTGATATTAGTGAAGATTTTACTCGGTTGGATGCGGTTTGATTATTTAGCGAGTTTAATATTAAAATTTATTTGCATTTGAATCTCGGAAGCAAGCTTTAATAGCAAATAACAGTTTCCTTAATTAAACGTTGGCTTAAGAATTGCAGGAAAAATGTAACGTTCGAAAACACAGATTTCGGTTGCCCATTACGGGCGACGGTCCATTAATTTTGTTGGCAACCCTAAGAAAAAGTGATTCAGTCCGCATCAGCTGCGGATCCTGAAGACCACCCGAGCGAGCTCGTCCTCATTCAATCAACATTAACTTGTTCCCGACACACACTTCGTAAAAACGCATACTGTCACCATTTTCTTGGATAACGACATTGTAACAGGAACTTTTCAACGACATGTTCAAGAAAAAACAAAAAAAAAACATTTTTTTTCTCCGAACGACGGTGATATCTTTGAACGCAGCCTTAAAACTTCGACAGATTCCCGCCATTTAATCCAATATGGCGGACGGATTTAACCTTTTGCGACAAGTGAACTCGGCATTGCGTATTTTTATTAAATCTTTGATTGCTTACACCCGTAATTGGAGAGGCGTGATGATAATTTTGAAGCTCTTGCAAGGTGCACCAACCTTCACGATTCTTCGAAATCGACATCGTTTATTTGTGAGCTGACTCATGTCAAAGGATCTTAAGTATAAAATAAAAATACGGACGAAAAACACCTTTTATCTGTCTGCGGTTATTCGGTAACCTGATATCACCCCAATATGTGCTTAAGTGCATAATGTTTGTGTAATATATCCGATTTGGGAATGAAAAACGACGTCGTATTATATTTAGCGTCATTCTTATATGCTGTCATGTCGCCTGTTAGAGCTACATTTCATGGACGCCATAAAGTTTGACATAAAATAAAAATGTGTCACACAAACCATAACATTAATTAGGATGCTTAACCGTTTCATACGGCTACACAAAATCAATAAACCTAAATGTTTTAATAATAAAACATTATATTTTATAGTCTTAGCGCGAAATACGATAAGTTCAGTTTCTTGGGAACTTTAATTTTCAATGTTTATTGAAAACAAGCGACCCGACCCGACTTCGCACGGGTCCCATGCAAAATAACAGTATTTCTCTATTATTAAATGGATCTTATTATACATATAAACCTTCCTCTTTAATCACTCTATCTATAAAAAAACCGCATCATAATCCGTTGCGTAGTTTTAAAGATTTAACCGTACATAGGGACATAGAAAGCGACTTTGTTTTATATTATGTAGTGATTGGGTTCAGTCCCAACATCTGGTTAGCGAGATTTTGTTTACCTACACCTGCGTGCTAATTAATGCTGTATTAATTACTTTGGTGATAAATGTTTCCGCCCAAAACTGTCGAATTAAAATCCTATCAAAGAAAGTTCGTACAAGTTTGAACAGCTATAGGACTTTCCATAATGACGTAAGTTCTGACTATAGTTTATTGGAATTCGACTTTAATATTTGAATAGTAGTATACAAAGTCGCTTGGCCGTTTATTTGGTTAGTTCTTAATTGATTTTGTTGTTGTTTTTACCACGTTATGGATGATAGCTAGCTGTTCTCCGGTTTCACCCGCATTTCTTCTTCCTATCGAGTGAGCTGCAGGTTTAATCACCTAACAAGCCTTAGTGTCAGATTTTTCTCAAATCTACCTGTTGGCCTCTGACGTGGAATCCACGTCCCGAGGAAACACTTCCCGCGCGTGGATAAAAAGTGTCCTATATTCTTTCTTAGAATCTAAACTATCGGTGTACAATGTGTACATGTCTTGACGTGAAAACCAGACAGACAGCTGCTTAAATTTCGCAATTATATATTAGAAGAAGGTCTAGTGGTCGCATAGCCGACTGTTGTGCACGAGGTCTCGGGTTCGATTCCCGGAACGGGCCTATATCGCTTTGTGGGTTTTAGTTTAGAAACTTTCACAAAGCAGCCCGGAGTTGGAAGTTGGTGATTTGATAGTAAAGGAGTAGCAAGAAGAGATTGACGCTGGTTTGGAGGGGCAAGTTATGAGCTAGGTGAAGAGAACGTGTGAGGAAAGCGGAAAGGGCTGACAGTATGCCCGCAGCTGGTGCATCGGAGGATGCCACAGTTAAATTGCGGGTCCTGCGCCTGATTTCTCGCCGGCTCGTGTCGGATTGCGTCATTGGTTCTGAAGAGTGAGGGAATAGGGAGTGCACCTGTGTCACAGCAAATGCACTATAAAATATCCTGCGCAGCTGGCTGATCTCCTTATATGAGAACAGCCGCCGTGGCCGACAATCGGCCTTGGATTAGTAAGGAAGTAAGTAGTCCGTAAATAAGGTTTTCATTTGTTTTGGTTGAAGTTGTTGTATTTCCTAAAATATTCTAGTATTTTGTTTATTTGACATTGGTCTTCGTTTTCCTTGTACATTTTAAGATTTCGTACTTTCACGTTCTTCAAATCGATAGACACGTTCAAGAGCAAAATATTTATACCTATTTTACTACCAAGTCGGTTAATTTATTAGTAGAACACTTTAAAACCCCATCCCGCTTTTAGTAAGGAAGTAAAAAATTAAGATGTCTTCTTAGAACTTCTTGTAAAAAGTTTGTTGCTAAATTTTATAGTTTTTCTGTGTTCATACATACTGTGTACAGACTACAGCACATCAAGTTACCACAATCTGTCAAATTTCTGCAATAGATTTTCAACCTAATCACAATGGAGGTAGGTTTAATGTTCGATTGGTAGAATTTGACAGATTCGTATACGTTGACCTGCTGTCGTCTGTACATACACAGGTTTGTTTTGCAATGAATAGATAGCTGTGAATCTAGTTTGTACGTGTCTTTTAGCTAAATAATACAAGATCACGTGTTTAGTTTACCTATGATATGTATTGTCATATTTCTCAATATCTGTAAAAGTAGTTTAAACCGACTTCAAAAAAGGAGGAGGTTTTCAAGTCGACTTTTTTATAATTGATAATCAGTATAGTGAGCTACAGTAACATCGCATTTGCACATTTTATTTTTTACTAGCCGCTTTCCCGCAGTATCTCCCGCGTCCCGTGGGTACTACTGTCCATACCCGGACAAAATATAGCCTATGTTACCCGGGGATAGTCTAGCTTCCTATCGGTGAAAGAATTTTTCAAATCAGTCCAGTAGTTTCGGAGCCTTTAGGGATAAAGAAAGAAAGAAACAAAAAATGTTTCCTCTTATTACAGATCTGTAATTATTAAGCCTCTGACGTAATTTTTCCAAGTTCAGCTACAGTAGCATAAAATTTATTTCTTACTAGGTGTTTATATGTTGTTATTGAAATAAAATCTCAGCACCACACTTCACATGAGTGCACATAAAAGTGTCAATATCAATCAGTGAATCAACTCTTGCGCCGGTGACATTGCGTAACTTTATGCACGTGCGGTTATCGGCCGTATAAACTTGCCATGACCGTTTATAGTATTGCTTAGTAATAATATATTGTTACAGCAATTACAATATTAAACATATAAATTAATTAAACGTAAGTATTGTGAACTTCCCTTTTGGAAGTCGGTCAAAAGCCCTTTAACCAGTTTGTAATCTTAATTTCGGTGACCTGTATTTGTGTAATACATACAATTTTTCAGTATTTGAAGCTATAATTTTTCGCTGTATCAATTTATGTAAATGTCAGAAAAATTATAAAAAAGACATGTAAGGTAATTCCAAGAAATAATAAGGAAACTTAACCTTTTTATTTCATCATTTCAGCGTTTCCTCGTATATATACATTTCTGCGTAATTTAACCCAACTTGAGCTTAGAATTCGTAATTGAGTCATGTTTCAGATGAAAAGAAAATTTAAAGTAACTGGAAGGGTGTCCCACACAAAGTGTTCCAGAATTAATAACGGGAATTGCTAATACGTGGATTAAGGAACTTGTAGCGATTGGAAAATGGGATACTAGTGCACACCTACACAGCATCTGTCCGATCTGTCACCCGCTGTCACACCAGACTTGGCTACCCAAAATCCATGACGAACATCGTTCGTCACCCAACAAATTCACAGAATACTCACGATAGTATTAATTATTCAAAACCAGTGGCGCTTCGCGTGAAAACAGTTGATTTTTAATATACTTTTCTTCTACAAAGTCCCGACTCTTTGGAGCCGACTTAATTACGTTTCGTTTCACGCTCGCATCGGGGTCGTAGCCCACATCTGTCTCAATCTGACGTAACGTTACGTTTCACAATGAATCATAAAGGTTTGGACTTTTAACGTTATTGTCTCACTATTGAATAACTTTATCTGTAACGTTATACGACGTTTGTTTTACGAAGGTTATTTTGCCGAATAGTTTTTTTTTTTTTTGCGGTTTTGATTTTCTTGACCTGGTTTTCTTTGTTTAAATAAACGTTGCAAGATTAATTAGACCCGGGAGAATTTTAATTTAGTGCCGTGGAAATAGTCTGGCGGGAAATTGCCACCGCTAGCGAGTTAGGGTTGGTCTATTTTTTTTAATGGCAAACAGAGGTTCGTTAAGTTTATTTGAGTTTCGTAATATTATGCAAAAAAATAATTTATGGACGTGAGTGCTTTACCTATGCTTTTGGCGAATGATAATGACTCTAACGACACGTTGCGCTTATTGAGCGAAATATGCGATTTTTTGCAGTAAACAAGTCAAAATTAATGTCACTATATTTACGTGTCTGATTTATTAGCCACTTGTACGTCGAAGTATTACATAAAAAATATGCAAAGAAGAAAATAATTTTGATTTAAGACACAGATGTTGTACTAAGCAATTTAGAGGATCCATCATTTCCTCTCTGCTTGGAATATTTTATGCGCATTAAATTACTTTAAAAGCTTAATCTGTCTGAAGTTAATTATGGACTTATCTTACTATGCTTAATTAACATCTTGATATACGCTTCATAAAAGCTTTTTCATATTTTATCATTATAAGGTGTATAATGAGCAAACATTGAAAGTCCCACTAATATTATAAATGCCAAAGTTTGTGAGGATGTATGTATGTTTGTTACTATTTCACGCAAAAACTACTGTATGCATTTTGATGAAACTCGGTGGTAATATAGCTTATATATCAGAATAATAGCTTGGCTACTTTTTGTCCGGATACGAGAAGTGGGTGAAAGCGCCGGTTGAAGCTAATTATTTATAACTTTCGGTACCCGAAGCGGGCTACTTTAGATAATTATAACATATTATATAGGTATGATATAATATGATCTTAAAGCGGTTTCCTTGAACGCCAAATCAGGTTAGAATGTCATAACGATATTATACGGCAGGACACTAATATGCACAATGTAGGTTGCACGCGACGGTTACCCGGAATTCTGGCTGAAACTGCAGTCCATGTATAGCAATTCTCATATTATGTTAATGCAGTCGAAATGAAATTACAGTTGACTAGCTATTGCCCTCGACTTCTCCCACCCGCGTCCCGTGGAAACTACCAACTCAATGCACACGGATAAAAACAAAGAAGTCTAAAACCTTCCTCGATAAAAGGGGCTATCTAAAACTGAAAGATTTTTTTAAATCGAACCAGTAGTTCCTTACATTAGCACGTTCAAGCAAACAAACTCTTCAACTTTCTAATATCAGTATAGATCAAAGCTTACGATAGATTTTTATATAACCACTATCTAGCTAGATAAAACACGAGATTAATTCCACTGAAATGCAAAAGGCATTTCAGCTTTCAGACATCAAGTTCTCAGCTTCCTCCATATGATATCTATCAACCTTCACCCATTCATAGATACATGGTCTATTATAAACAATAACACCAACTACAATTCGGAATCGGAATAATACAGATGCCAACAGATCAACCTATCCGAATCTGTCAAATACCAATCGAACATTAACCTTCCACTATTGTGATAAGGTTGAAAATCTATTGAAGAAATTTTAGTAATTGTGGTAGGTTGATGTGCTGCCGTCTGTACAATTCAATGTTAAATATAAACTTTTAAATATAACCAAGGAAGTGTTGTTTTTAAAACAATACTCGGAGCGTTTGTTTTCTATCATGGCAACACTAATACGTGGAACGAATAGGATTTTTATTTCCGAGAACACGGAAACGGATTTAGATATTTTTAGTTTTAAAATTGATTTATTATTTTACCTATTCATATTTTTTCCTTCCATAGTTGTTTGTTACAGGTCAATGTGTTGTAATATTTTGTGTTGTCAAACTCTCCGGGAGAACTACTTTGTTCACCTGGATAAAAAGTAGCCATAGCCTTTCCCGATTGTTCCAATAACACCTGAGATTAGAGCGTTGAAACCAAGAAGCAAACTTCTCAGTTTTATAATACTACTAGTATAGAGCAAAATTAATCGAAACAAAGAGTAGTTAAAACCAATAATTTAAGCAGAAACTTTAATAAAATATAATTGGTTCGTTTCTTGTAAATGTCTGTATAGTGAACGTTTAAACATCACTCTATTATGTGTTACAGTGAACAATTGGTATTTTATAACCGTGGTACAGTCAGCGCGAAAAGAAGTATAGGTACATTTTTAGTATTGAAAGCTCATTTTACTCACATGTCGATAGCAACTACAAAATTATTGGTGGTGTTATGTCATAATTTATTAATTGTCATACATTATATCATAGGGTAGAAGTTGCATTTGTTGGAATTCAATTCAATGTATTGTAGTTTTGCAATTGACTGTACCACTAAATTACGACTTTTCGCCTAACAATTTTCATAAACAAATTGAGCAAGAAAGCCAAGAATTATGATGTAAAGTTCTCATCTCAGAAACATTTGTATAACGTTTACAGTACAATGTAAAATCTTTAAGGAAAATGGACACACTTTTTTGTATGCGTAGGCGCAGAAATATACTGAAAACTATATTTACTTATCTATGCTAATATTATAAAGCGGAAAAGTTTGTTTGTTTGTTTGAACGCGCTAATCCCAGGAATTACTGGCCCGACTTGAAAAAAAATTCGCCCATTTATCGAGGAAGGCTATAGTCTACTTTTTATCCGGGTGCGCCGAGTAGTTCCCGCGGGACGCGGGTAAAACCGCTGGCAGAAGCTAGTAATTCATATGATAAAGCTTTATTAAGAGTTTGATTGTTTCTTTGAATGCGCTAAACATAAAAAATACAAGTCCTATCTAAAAAAGAATCAGCGACAAATAGCGTTCTATGCTATACCTATTGCTTTCTATGCGCCAAGACTATACTATCGGGTCTAGACTTTGTTATCCGATAATACGAAGTAGTTTCCACGGGTCGCAAGCAAAACCGCGCTAAACAACTCGTTTCAATGTTTCACCAATACGTAGAATGTGCATTACGATGTGCATCATCGACAAAATGTATCGGTTTTTCAACTAAGATTTTTTTATGGGTAGTCAAACAAAGAAGGGGGATAGTCGCCAAAAAATTAGCATTCCTTAAAGATTGGGAAATCTTTGGGAATATTTATTTTGTCATAACCTGGCGATATAAACACTGTAATAGGAACCTAATGTGTATCTAGTTTGAAAGCTCTTGGTGCAGTCGGTCCGTGGGTGAGTGACCATCTTGTCATGATGTCATCTGGAGTTCCTCCGTGTTTCGGAAGGCACGTTAAATTGGTGGGTCCCAGCTCTCATTTGAAGATTTTTGACAGTTGTTAGTTGGGTAGTCAGTAGCCAAAAACTCTGACAATCAGTCTTACCAAGGAGTATCGTGGCGGACAGTCAGGCAGTCGGTCCATGTGAATCATATCTCCACCTGGTTACACTGGAAACTGGAGTTGAAGACGACCCCAGCATATTTTTGAAAGGCTAGGTAGATGATAGGGCTAGAATTTTATAACTGACCTCTACTCAATAGCATTCAGATTTTAATCCAACAATTAATCAATTAAATCCAAACACACGTTACTAATTTCTAAAGGAGATTGTTTTGAACTTGACCGTATTTATAAGAATGATTGAAGAATGCATGCAGCATTGATTATAATGTTACCAAGATCGTATAGAAGATGCGCCTACGCACGACTTGGGTAAAGAGAGATTTTACACCATGTGGTGTGAAGAATAGTGTAATATATCGAAATAACTGTGTAACCAATTACTTTTAACAACATCTATCTGAGTGGTACACACATACACACATACACACACACACACACACACACACACACACACACACACACACACACACATTTACACAAACACACACACCCACTTTAAATATATATACCTAAGATAGGTTACTTTTAGTTAAAAAGTGTATTTAGTTTATTTTTTTTCTTCTTTTTCTCTAATAATAATCTACCGTGAGAGCGGAGACCTCCACACAGGTATGTCTATAAAAAGGAGGTCTCCACGTGTGTCGACATTAATCATTTCTAAGTTATGAAATAAAGTTTTATTTATTTATTATTATTTTTGGTATACATCTTAGTATCTCGGTATTTGGGGGCACGGCAGTGCCCCCGCCAAGTCGAGCGCAACGCAAACACTGCCGTACCAT
>NWSH02000162.1:2382909-2408386 GCA_002382865.2 Heliothis virescens | reverse complement strand
TCTTTGTTTGGACGCATTCATGTGTGGAAATCTGTCGGTGAACTGTTGATGCAATGATGTAAGATATGAATTTGTGTCGGTTTCTAATTTAGTGATCGTTAAATATGTGCGCCAAATGAATATATTCATTTCTTCACTCCATTTCTTACGCGTAGTGGTTGTGGCAATAGTGGGTGACGGGTTTCTGGCCGATGAGGCCTCCGTCACAACATCTACTGACATAAAGGATGATAATGGTGATGACCTTGATGAACGAAGTAAATATGAGGGTGGTGATGAAGGTAGTGATGGAAACAATGATATTGATGAAGAACATGACGACTCATCGTCATGTGGCGCTGCAACAGTCTGTGACTGGGCAGCTGGCTGCGATACGGTGCCCCCCCCAGAATACGAAGGGCAGCCCAGGCTAGAAGCCGTGGGGCGGGATTCTCCATTGCGATTTGCTCCGGTACCCGCCTGGGGTAATACTCTATTTCGTAGTCGCATTTCATATGGAGATTGATAAAAATATAGGAATTAAACATAAGAAATAGAAAGGAGAGAGTAAGGGTTTTAGTAGAACTTGAGAGTCTGGGTGGAGTCTCAAGCTGAAGATCAAAAGTTAGAGAAAGGATACAGAAATACATCTGTATAGGATCCAGGAAAGGATATGTTGGGAAGTTGGGACCGTTAGTTGGGAAGGGTAATGTCAAGGTGTTATGACAATCTGTTTAGTACCTCCTGGTTACAGGGTCGTCTAGGTCTCACTGACAATTTTTAGGTGTTCATGCCTTCCCTCAAGCCCCCCCACCACGTCAAGGTGGCCCCATAGGGGGGTATTATTATTATTATTATCAATTGGCCATGTTGTGTAAAAATAGATGTATTTGAACAAAAACTTAAACGGCCAGTTTCACAGGTTGCAGATAAAGTTCTAGATATCTATCTGATAGAGATTGCCATAGAAATGCTTTTTGACTACTTTTTGTGGCATGATCTGTCAGATATATATCTTGAACCTGTGAAACTGGCCGTAAGATTAGTAGAATGTATTCAAATAATGTTCAAATATCTAAGATTTCGTACTAACAAGCTACAGGAACTTTATGCCTATATTTCCCAAACAAAACTCGTTGTATGTCGTCACCCGTCACCCTCCGCAGCACAATTCATTTACTCCTACCGGGATAAACAGGAATGCCGCCTACATCTAATAGTCTAAAGCCAAATTGATTTATACATCACGTTTCACGTTTCCCTTCACGTGAATCGGCGACCACATCGATCCCGTCACGTCACTGCAAAGTGGTATAAATCCCAAATTTGTGCAACAAGCAGTAATTGCCAATCAAATTTCGACTTTATGTCGATGACTTAGAGGTTAGTTTTAAAGCAGGATGTGACAGTTGTAGTGGGTGAAATGATTTGTCAAACATGCTAATAAAGTGAGTCTTGCGCAAACTGCAGGTTAGTGCGTGTATCAACAAAGGACTATTCTAAGGTTTAGCTGTTATTCCACAGTTAACTCGCTTTCGGTAAACATTTTACTGGTAATTGTGACGTCATGCACGTTTTGTATAATTAATAACATCGGTGTTTGTTATGGTTTGGCTTCTGATAAACTTTTGTTTTTGAAGGAAAAACCATATCTGTAATCTAGTAGGTGAAATGTTTGATCTAAAAATAAAGATACTGCTCTAACACCATAGATTTCTACCGCAAAACAATACTGTTTTGCCCTTATTTAAATATGATAAAAGTATACACATTAAGGGGATGTCTAAGCAATCTCTATATTAAGGTAGTCAGAAGGTTGATAATCTGACAACCAGTCTTAGCAATGAGTATCGGGTTGCCCGGGTAACTGGGTTGTGGATAGGCAGTCGCTCCATGTAAAACACTATTTCTCAGCTGCATCCGGTTAGACTGGAAGCCGACCTCAACATAGTTGGGAAAACGCTAGGCAGATGATGATGTTAAGGGGATCTTTAGGATGGCGAAGTATACCTATACTATTGAAAAATCGATGCTGTTATTTTACCACCAGGATCGTCTTAACAAATAGGTAAACTTCATTTCTTAGAACACATTTCTTTCTTCTACTAAATTACAAAACATTGCACACACTGTTTATAGCAGTTCAGTAATATTTCTTATTAAACACAGACTATGATCTTCGTTCCCTCAAACTGTATAACCCAGAAACCATTCATCATTTCGCTACAAAAAATAACAGTAATTATTTTTTTAAGCAGAAATGAGGCAAGTTCGGGGAACCCAATTTTTCAGTACAATGTTTAGTTACTAATTAGCGCTGTTAAAAACTGGCAAGGGAATGAAAAATTGTAGTTTTTGGCGCGGCGTTAGTAAATATTGGAGTACGTCAGAACTGTGTTTATCGTGGCGCTTAGATTGAGTAGTTTTTATAAATTTTTGGTTAGTTCGATCAACTTCGATTTGTTATTTATTTCGTTTACAGTTTACCTATTTGTTACTTAGGTTTGTTTTTTTTTTGGTAAACCTGACGCTGCCTTGCTTGCTATTTTTTGTATTTTTTTAAGACCTTAGGAACAGGGCAGGAATATGATAATGATGATTGTAGACTACCCTAATCTAGATTGTTGGACACGGAATATGGTGTGTGGCAAAAAAAGAAAATGAATATGATGAATGTGACAATTTATTTTTTTTATTTTTTTTTATTTTAAAGTCACAAAGCGATACATATATTTTATTTCACAAAAGCGGTTGTGTATGTGAATGTACAGACGACAGCAGGTCAACGTATACGAATCTGTCAAATACCATTCGAACATTAACCTTCCACTATTATTATAAGGTTGAAAATCTATTGAAGAAATTTGACAGATTGTGGTAACTTGATGTGCAGTCGTCTGTACATGCACTTTGTCTTGGTATAACTTGGCGACTCGGCCACTACTGTCTATCAATCTTACGCATACAAAGACATATTTCACCGGCTTTCGTGAAATAAAGCACTTACACCTTCATTTAATTTGCACAATCATTACTTTATGACTAAACATTGCGGTCATAATACAACATAACCCGTCTCTTTAAAATGATGCATGACTTGGTGACAATTGGAGCCTCGCCAATTTTGGCCACCACTTCGTAGAAAACTAACCATTGGCCTCTGTCCCGTCAAAAAAGCATTTTTCCATGGAAAACATCATAAATGAAAAGTTGTATAGCTATACCATTGACGTCAATATGTCTTAGGTTATTGAGAATATTTAAAAGATCATTTATCCCTACTAATATTATAAATGCAAAAGTAACTCTGTCTGTCTGTTACGCTTTCACGCCTAAACCAGTGAGCCGATTTTGATGAAATTTGGTACAGAGATAGAATAGACCCTGAGGAACAACATAGGCTACTTTTTATCTGTGTACGGGAAATAGTTCCCTCGGGAAGCGGGCCAAGCCGCTGGCAGAAGCTAGTTAGAATATTTAAAAGATCATTTATTGTAATTATTTTCTGGCTGTTTTCTTGCCTGTGTTTCTTCCCTGTCTGCTTATCATAATTATTTATTATGGAAAAGTGGTAGTTAATCATGCCTTGATAGATCGCTGCAATCAATCGGGTGTTTCTAAATATTATCCTTTATTCTCTTCTGAGAATTGCAATATGTATTTAGACTAAAAATGCAACAACCATTGACTTGTAAACTTAGCAAGCTTTTGACTTAATTTTAATATTTTTAACTGGTTTCGAATCTTTACTGGTAGGGTTATTGAGCAAAAATTCCTGAATATTTTGGTTTCAGATGATTATCGTCAATGCACTAACGATCATTATCATTATTATAGTTGGATAACCAAAAACCTATCAAAGATTTTTTTATCAATAACAATCTTCATCTTACCCACTGGAAAAACTGGTACTCATTAGATAGCTGGGGAGTTTGTTCCACCATTTCTTCTTCCCAGCAAAAACACACATGAATTGGTGAAGGGTGGGCGTTTTGGGGACTGCTTTGTAAAAATTGACCTTCAAAAAGTGCTTATTTTCAGCTGCAAATTTTTTGAGACACAAGGAAACGACTAAGCAGATAATGATGACCTACAAATTTTTTTCCATTTCGTGTACCAAATATACATGCGAGTCCTATACTCATTAGATTTTCAACGATTCTCAGTCGCACCTTATACGCGAAGCCTTGAATTGGATTCCAAGAGCTCTAAGGTTATGATAAAGTAACAACGTAATCAGTAGACAATGGATCATTGATCGTACGCTTCTGAAAGGCGCGTGCGTCAATGCGCAGGAGTTGCCATATACGTGCTTTGTACTCCCGATATATAGTGTAACTTTCCATTGTGGTAACGAAGTTGTTGTTGCCCTATTAATTTTGCTAGACAATTTGGATGACATTTTTCATTTTGGTAATAAGATTTAGAACATTAGAAAGTAGTAGAAAAGTAGACAAAATTAAAAACATTTTTATGGTAAGCCATTTATTAATTTAGTCATGTCTGGTTTCAATGAAATTACTGACGAAATAAATATATAACGTGCAACATAAATATAAGTTTGTAAAAACCGACTTCATCTGCACATTTATTAATTTGAAAAATAGGTAACAATAGCTTTGTTTTCATTATTTACTGGCTTTTAGAAGTGCATTGTCCATTTCTAGGAATACAAAATTATCTAAGTATGGCAACATTGCCCTGCTGCGTGCGCGCACGCGTCCCTCATTCGATTCAATGGCCCTCCTACATTCAAGCGGTTTTTATCGATCTATTGATCAACCCAGGAATCTATTACATAAAACATTAATCCCTTTAAGTGTACTTTAATTATCATCAATTACATGTTTGTGCATTTAAAAAAGTGTTTACACTTAATACTTTTAATTGCGTTATGAATTTATTTTTTTGGTGACCTTATTTATTAATTTGTTCTACAAACATGTAATTATTTTACATTGATAACTACACACTATTGGTCTGCCTCGTTGGTCTAGTTGTCGCATAGCCGACGGCTGAGCACGAGGTCTCGGGTTCGATTCCCGGGACGAGCCGAAATCGCTTCGTGGGTTTTAGAAACTTTCACAAAGCAGCCCGGAGTTGGAAGTTGGTGATTGATACACCCGTGCATCGGAGAGCACGTTAATGTCGGTCCTGCGCCTGATCTGTCTCCGGTCGTGTCGGATTGCCGTCCCATCGGGTTATGAGAGTGAGGGAATAGGGAGTGCACCTGTGTCTGCGCAAATGCTTGTGCACTATAATATGTCCTGCGCAGCTGGCTGATCTCCTTATATGAGAACAGCCGCCGTGGCCGATAATCGGCTAGGACGCNAGGGAGTGCACCTGTGTCAGCGCAAATGCTTGTGCACTATAATATGGCCTGCGCAGCTGGCTGATCTCGTTATATGAGAACAGCCGCCCTGGCCGATAATCGGCTAGGACGCCATCATACCTTATTATAATAACATTATTATATATGTCATTGTTATAAATCGATTCTGTACTCTTTAGATGAAAGCGCGACAGACAAACAGAGTTACTTTATCATACTACGTAAGGTGATGTAAACAAAATGCTATTAACATTTATAATCAAACGTTATCCAAAGCCACATAATATTACGCTTTAATAAATCCTGACACAAATTATTCGAGCTACGATGAAAGTAAACAAGTTGGAATTAGGTCGTGTTAGAAGGGTGTCAATAAAGGCACTCTAAAGTAAATTTTGATTTGTAAACAAAATCATAATATTTTGGAATCGCGAATGAAAGATGAAAGAGTAGAAAATGGGTCCCATGCACTTGGTCATATAATTTTGTGTTATTTATGATTATTATAGTTCTTGATATTGATCTTGATATGTTTTAATGGCTTTTTCTTTCGTTAGAAAATCATCAGATGACCCCTCCCGCTGTGGGTGACAGCGTGAGAGAGTGTCAGACTTTTACTGACTAAAACCCACCGTGCAAGTATTGTCTTGAGCCCTTTGTGTACCTAGACCACGGTAACTCTTTTAACTGTCTTGAAAATCTAAAGTTTTCATATCAAAATTGTTTCAATCGTTTCAATTAATCTGCATATGGGCCGTGTAAATTACTCCCCATAACTTAATTACAACCATCTGCAATTCTCATAAATAAGGAAGCTACGTTATAAAATATGATGTTATTCTGAACGAAAACTAATATAAATATTATCATAGAAAATATGTTACGTCGCAGAAAAACAAGCAAGTGTAGCTCCCTGTTCGCACATCGTTAATAACGGTAAAGATTATCGAATTATTTTATACCGAACTTTGTTATTTTAAAAGATTTTGTTTCTCCTTGAATATTGTTTGAAACGTAATCTGTTTGTCTGGAAGCTTCTAGAACTATTGGATATATTGTCTTTATGGAGTTTCTTGTCGGTCCTTCTCCATTGGATCCACTTTTTGAAACCGTGCCGGTGTCTGACTTTTTATAAGAGCCTCCAAAGGTTTTTTTGAAATAAAAACCTTTTTCATTTGATTTTATACGCAAGATAAAGTTCTTGTGGTGCGGAAAACGGCTGTCCCAATATTATATCTGTTGATTTGCTTACTAGAGATAGAATTTTGACATAACCCGCATACAAATAATGTCAAAACTTATCTCTAGAAAAGCAACACATCTTAGATTAATGAAATACATTTCATTTCTCAGCAACACATGGATGGAATTTTGGAAACAGCCTTAAGAAGAAAGAAATATTTCGACGAATTGAGAACCACAAGAAGGTTCCAAATGGTGGCTAGTAATAGTTTAGGATCATATAGTTGGACCAGGGTAAATTCAAATTTTGCCGTCTAGAAACTCACCCCAACCATGTATAATAACACCTAGAACAGTACCTTCCATTATTGGAATCAAATATTTACGCTAAATAACAAACAATGTACAGACGACAGCACATCAAGTTACCACAATCTGTCAAATTTCTGCAATAGATTTTCAACCTTATCACACTAGCGGTAGGTTAATGTTTGACTGGTAAAATTTGACAGATTCGGGTACCGTGACCTGCTGTTGTCTGTACTAGATTCCCACTTCACATTAACCCGACGAATGAAATAGGTCAACGACATAAGAAAAACTTACTACTGTACCAAACACGACCCACACTAAAATCTATTAACATACGAGGAAATTGAACTGCAATTTTCTTTTACCACGTTACACTAAAATATAAATTAATCATAATTCTGCAATCAATTCGCTCTGAACTTTGATGTTGGCAAAAATTCGTGTAAATTCATAAATTGATAGGACATATTTGCTAAAATATTTCAGGTCGGTGAAAAATTTCGCCGAACTCGTTGTTGGTAAATTGTGCCATTTTAAAGATCTTAGCATATACAGTGTGTTAACTTTGTTAGTTTAGGTTGTTTTGATGAAAGGTGGATAGGTGAATGTCAAAGGTCGCCGGTTTTGACATGTAGGTGTTACTGGCTGTTTAGCGCGGCTTTACTCACGTCCCGGGAGAGCGCTCCGTACTCGAGTAAAAAGTAGCTTGTCTTTTCTTTAGACTGTGTGCTAGCCATATTTTTAAATTTAAATTTAAATCTAAATCAAAATCGGTTCTGTTACGGTTTTGGCCTGAAAGAAAGACAGATTTATAATATTAGTAAGGTTTTGGTTAAGATTGTATGTCACCTAAAGTTAATTTCAATGTCACCTTCACCACAAGCGTCTAACTAAACTTTATCATATGTTTTGAAGTTTTTCGTACTATATTAGTATGCTAATTGTTATCATCTCTTGTTTCCAGGTGATAGACTTCGGCAGCTCGTGCTACGAGCACCAGCGGGTGTACACGTACATCCAGTCGAGGTTCTACAGGGCGCCAGAGGTGATGATGGGCGCCAGGTATGGGATGCCCATTGACATGTGGTCGCTAGGGTGTATATTGGCTGAGCTACTTACAGGTGAGCACATTTTATGATTTTTGGGGCCAAGTTTATTCACAACATGAACTTTAGTTTTCTTAACATAACTGCTTACTGTGAATTTTCACATACATTTTGAGGAAACAGGTATTTTAATAAAAACAGACTCTTATGTTATCGATGAAAATGGCCCTAGTCTCACAAGATAGACAATGTTTTACGTGATAGACAATAAATAAATGTATCGAGGAGGGTTATTATACAGGTTACTTTTTATCCAGGTGCGTGGAGTTGTTCCCACGGGACGCGGGTGAAACCGCGTTGAAATAAATGAAATAGATGTTTATTATTTTTGTTTCATGAAAGCAATGGCTTAAGATAACGCGCAAAAACAATAATATTTGCAAACAGTACAATGACTTCAAATTGGAGTTCAGTATTAAGGCTACGCAATTTCATATCAAAGATAAACACGCAATTTGATAACATGAAAGTAATGAGTTCTGTCTACAACCCAGTTTTTATGAAGCAAGTCAGTTAACTTCTGCCAGTTTCACCTGCGTACCTCGGGAACTACCTCTCGCACCCGGATAAAAAGTAGCCTGTAGTCGTCCTCGATAATTAAGGTATCAGACGCTGAAAGAATTTTTCAATTCGGTCCAGTAGTTCCTAAGATTAGCGCGTTCAAGCAAACAAACAAAACAACTCTCCAGCTTTATTGACCATCTCATCAACTTACATACCGCGTTTTACTTAAAAGTTATTTTCTGCAAAGCCCAGAACTTCTATCATCATAAAATTGACCATCCCATCAACTGTTCCAGGGTTCCCATTACTCCCGGGCGAGGATGAAGCGGACCAAATGGCGTGCATCATCGAGCTGCTGGGCATGCCGCCTCAGAAGCTCATCGAGCAGGGCAAGAGGTCCAAGAACTTCATCAGCAGCAAGGGTCTTCCTCGGTACTGCACGGCTACCACATTAGCTGACGGCACCACCGTTCTTAGCGGAGGTACGTATTTGGAACCAAGTTTTTTACAAATCTTCTTCATGAAAACGGATATAGAAATTAATTGAGAATTCTGAAGAAGTCGGTTAAAAACGTAATGGTAGAATTATTTATTGTGTAACATAGGTGGGTCCCGGCTGTCATTTGAGCATATTTGGCAGTCGTTACGGGTAGTCAGAAGCACGTTGCCCGGGTAACAGTGTTGTGGAGTTCAGACGGACAGTCGCTCCATGTAAAAGACCAGGTCCAAATTTGGGCATACCCCCTCAGTTTGGGAGGCCTTTTTCCAGCAGTGGATGTTTTGAGGCTGCGATGACGACAGAAAAAATGTTTATTAGTTAACTTTTTTTACTTAAATGTAATTATATCGCCAGCTTTCTCAAACCATTATCATGTTGACTGCCAATGTCTTTATAACACCGTCTGCTTTCAAAACAAAAATACTTTGTCTTAAACCTACATTTCGGGATTAAGGTTATCACGTCTGGTGTTGCGTTATCGTTACTTGACCCTCATTTCACCACGGTCTTATTTGGAGCGGAAATCATAATCATAGTTATTATCTTTAGATAGAGACGGTCAGACGAAAGAATTTGTAACAAACAACAGCACAAACAGTGCTTTCGTACTAGTGCATTTTCCGATCGATTTTTCTACGCCTGATAAAAACCCGCCGTGAAAAATCGGCTAGTGTGAAAGCGCTGTCAAGATGGGGCATCATTTTGTTTAACTTATCCGACATACATAATTCAGGATTTAACACTATCATTCTTTAGTTTATTGGAAGGTTTGCTACTGAATTAAATCACAAAAAGTAAGACAAAACCAAACCTGTAAAGTATAAAATTTACGAAACCAATACTTGCGGCCGAATACTGAAAAGTCCCTCAATTTCAGACACCATTCTATAACTTACATCAACGTCAATTGAAGCGACAGTTATTTTAAATGAGACTTAAAAGTTAAGCTTACGTTTAACAATGCCGTAATGTCATATTTCGGGATGCAACCGACTATTAGACATATTTAAAAATAAACCCAATCATCATACACATGTTTACTAAACATTCCTGAACTACGTAACACTTTCACCAAATGCTCCAGGAATCTGAAATAAACTGAGTCATATGACAGCCGCATACTTTTCTGATGGCTAATCTTAATGAATCTATAGTTTTCAATGATCCAACTGTGACTCATTTGACGACACTGACCAATTTATATACATATAAAATCGTCTGTCTGGTGTCTGTCTGAACAGTGAATTAGTCATGTGCGGTTAACTTTTGTGTGGATATATCATAATCGTCATTATCTGTCTGTAGATCATCAATCTGTATGTAGACTTCGTCAGTATTTTTCGTCAAATTCAGTAGTTATAGATCAATGGATATTACAGTAGGTCGATTAGTAGGGTTTTATATTAAGTAAAAAAGACGCCATAAATACATATTTTTTTGTATGAGGTATTTTTAAAGTAACATATATATTGAAACGTCAATATTTATGACTTCTAGAGAAAAATACGTAATTTGTAACTATGTATTATATTATAGGTATTAATGAAAGGAAACGTCACGTCGTTTTGGTTTGTAGCCAAAAACAACTGAAAAGCAATATTGTTATAGAATTACTAAAAACGCGATATTTCCTAAAATTCCTGAAAAAATACATTTCATAAAATTTTCTTAGTCGCATTTTCCGTAATGAAATTTTCTAAAACTGAATTAGGGATAAACAGAAATCATAGTTTTAAGCAAATAATAATTTCAGTAAAGTGCACGTAAAGTTCACGGCACAAAACTTGGCTTGGCAAGAATCTTTACATGAAAACATGTGGTAATTTCCCAAACACATATAATTACAAATAAAGGATGTCAATAACCAAAGAACAATAGTAAACGCCACTAATTAATTAAAAAAAAACACTTTCAGTGCCACTAAGTACACAATTCGAAATTGTTACCGAGTCATGTAGCGATGACTGTGTCTAACTTTTTCGAAAATTGTGTTATGTTACATGAAATTCAAGTTGTTTAATGAAAACTTAATATTTTTACAGGAATGTCGAGAAGAGGCAAGCCCCGAGGTCCTCCAGGGTCCAAAAGTTTCGTCACGGCGCTCAAAGGCTGCCAAGACAAATTCTTCATTGATTTTATTAGAAGGTAACATTTTTTATAAGAACTTTTCATCCTACCCCAATTGCCAAACTCACCTGCCCGTGGTGCACCCTGCTGAAAAACGAACGAGGCTCTGGCGACCGACTGGTGGCGGTATAACCATCATATAGACCTTATATTAAATGCCTTGCTCGGAGATGGGCAGCAGCATCTACAAGCTAAGAAATATCCCACACTGCGCTCACCAACACGCATGTCCAGCGCGGTGAGTATGGGCAAATCCCCCCAGCTTGAGTGAGGCCTTTGTCCATTAATGGTAGTTTTATGGCTCTGACAACGAAGGGTTTTAAAATTTCTAAAATCACTAGCTTCCGCCAGAGGCTTCACCCCCGTGGGAACTATTTCGCGCACTCGGATAAAAAGTAGCATATAGCTCTCCTCGATAAATTAGCTTTCCAACACTGAAATAATTTTTCAAATCGGACCCATAGTTTCTGAGATAAGCCCTTTCAAACAAACTCTTCAGCTTTATATTATAATTATAGTAAAGATCGTATTAGTCAGCCATTTATAAAGACTTGGCGCCAACACTGTTCCTCTTATAGGAAAAGAATTAATATTTACACGCTTCGTTTAGCAGAAAAACTTAAATGAAACTTGTCACCTCTCATTTTCCTTGTGGCTTGGCTTCCACGCAAGAGTGAGCGAGTCAAGTGCTCTGAGAAAATTATTTTATTACTATACTAGCTTTTCACCGCGGTTTCACCCACGTCCCGGGGTAAATACTTTCCGCAACTGGATAAAAATTAGCCTAGCCTGTGTCCTTTCTGTGCCTTTCTACAAATTTATTGCAGGCATTTATTTTCTGACGAATATTTACTTCAGTATTTTATGTCTAAGAAGAAATACTATTTAACTAATAATTTACTAGGTGTCCAATTCATTACAGACTATTTGTATTGGTCCTGTTTATTTTTCGTATAAATTAAAACAAGTTAAGAAAGATCTATTGACCTGGTTAGTACTAGATTACGTAAATACATGGTGATTCATACCATCAGATGTATTTTAAGACCACATTTTTACCCGACTGCCAAGAAGGGTTCTGTTTACCACATTAATATGGAAAATTCTTCACTCTTTAAGTTACTGAAAAAAAAACAACTTAAAATCCTTCAGCGATAATTACTTCTTACAATTCTTTGCTCAGGAGATATTAAGCCCTCTCGGTTACGGTTATAATGGTACGGAACCCTTCGTGCGCGAGTCTAACTCGCACTTGGCCGGTTTTTTAATGTTGATTTCCCTTTTTCTCAATCTCGTCATCTTTATCAAAATATTTTGGCAAATTGCAATTGCTAATCTGTTTACTTAAAATTGCAGGTGTCTAGAATGGGACCCAGAGAAGCGGCTAACGCCAGCGCAAGCGCTGCGGCACGCGTGGCTGCGGCGGCGCCTGCCGCGGCCGCCGCACGACGACGAGCCGCCGCCGCAGGCGCTGCCCATGCCGCTGCCGCACTCGCTGCCCGCCAACCACGTTAGTATAGCGCACCATGCCAAGCGGCTCGCGCATCCTAAGTGCACTGACAAATAGGTTTGTTTGCTTCTTTGAGTATTTTTATTTTGGTTGATTGTTTGTGGGAATATGATGAGTTTTTAACCGACTTCTTAAAAGGAGGTTCTTAATTATTTTTGATGTAATTAGAGAGGCATTTGGTTGAATTAGAGACGTATACTGCTAAACTGTCGGCCGGTGCGATGGTGGCCCGATTTGGCTTTGGTAAAAGTTAAGGCAGCATTTAAAATGAAAAGATTACATTTAATTATTTTACGGCTAGTTTCACAGGTTCCAGATAAAATTCTGGATCTGAGAGATAGTGCAATACACATGTTTTTAATTTTATCAACTTTTCTATTGCGTGATCTGTTAGATAGCTATCTAGAACTCTATCTGGGACCTGGGAAACTGGCCCTTAATCTACTAACATTACTTCACAAGTAAACAAACTAAAGAATATAACTATTCAGTTATTTTTATTGCGTTCAATTCAATAGCAGTTGAAAACGAGAGCAAGCCAGTTGCGTGTCTGATGAATATCTAATCTTTGGAAAATAATATTGTGTATGAGTATCATAGAGGTGCGCATAGACAATATACTGATATAGATTACAACATATCTATTTTCCCACAAATTATCTTATTACCACAAACAGTTGATTTTCTTTTTAAGTTTTTTAAAATATTAGTTGCAATTTTTTTTAGTTATATTTAGTAGACTTAAGACGTACTTTAAGTAGGTACCTACGTATTATTTGCATTATTGTCGAGCCTAGTAACTTTGCGTTCCTGAAGTTAGCCATTCGATGCATCACGCATGCGTAATAGTGTTTTATTCATAAATTAGACTATCGTGAAGTTATTAGTAGCTAACTTCGTACAAGTAATGCTTCTCAACATTACCTCTACGAACAAATACGTAAAGAATCAAGTGGCTTACTTCAGACACGCAAAATTATTTAGCGGGAACTGTAGATAGGCGTTTTAGATGAGATTGTTTTATTGGGCTCTTAAACCACAGATTACGCTTAAACTTATTACATATTTAATTTCATACATTTCTTGTTAAATTGTCTGCGTCTACTCAAATACAAGGAAATATCTGCGTCATCATGACTGAGCAATATAACCAATTTTATAAACTGACTTGTCTTGTTGGGCGCCAGACGTGAATCGAGCGACGGCGCGACTTTACGTCGTTCTGTGTCATCGCCCTTAAACTTGCGTTACTGTGTTATAGAAGTCATAGTTTGTTGAAATATTATAATTAATAGTATCCAATTTTATAAACTGACTTATCTTGTTGGGCGCCAGACATGACTTTACGTCGTGCTATGGCATCGCCCTTAAACTTGCGTTACTAGGCTGAGGTAGTCATAGTTTATTATTCTCATTTATTTATTTTGAAACATATTTTTTACATTTATAAATATATAATTTAGTATAAAACATAAAAACATTAGAAGAACATTATTAATAGTATTCAATTTTAAAAATTGACTTGTTGGGCGCCAGACGTGAATCGACGCACTCTCGATCTTGCGTCGTGCTGTGTGTCATCGCCCTTTTAACTTGCGTTACTAGGCTGAAGTAGTCATCTTTATTTATATTTACTAATATTATAAAGAGGAAACATTTTTAGTTTGTTTGTTTGCACCCTTTAGGCTGCGAAATTGCTGAACGACCGCTTTGAAAAATTCTTTCACCGTTGTGAAGATAGACTATCCCCGAGTAACCGGCTATTTTACCTGTTCATCCTAATAAATGTGAAAGTTTGTATCTTTGTTTGTATGTTACTCTTTCAGGCAAAAACTGCTGAACGGATTTTGGTGAAACTTAGCAGTAATATAACTTGTATATAAGAATATGCTTGTGCACTATAATATGCCCTGCGCAGCTGGCTGATCTCCTTATATGGCCGGCAATCGGTTAGGACGCCATTATTATTATTATATAAGAATAACATATAGGCTACTTTTAATTCAGATGCGGGAAGTAGTTCGCTAAAGAAACGGGTAAAACCTCTGGCAGAAGCTAGTTATATGATAGTAAAAGTTCACTCGCCAGTGAGCAATGAACGCAGATATTTCTCCAGTCGACCAATGACTGTTAAAATATTTATAGACATAGACTAAGTGAGGATCATTTAACAGATGTGATGCAAGGTTCAAAGTTACGTGGAATTTGTAGGATGTTTGATGCGTGGTTAGCTAAAATAGAAGGGTGGTTCATGTGGATTGAATATTATTAGTCGTCAGTAGTATTTTTGGTCCTGAAAAACTGTTTTTGTGTTTCGAATATGTGTAAGGGTTACTAATTATAGTTAAACATCACTCTGGTTCTTTGAAATTAGTTTGAGATTAATATATTCAGCGTATTGTACACGGGATTCAAAACGTAGGTCAGGCCGAAATCTCTGTGTGGGTTTTTAGAAACTTTCACAAAGCAGCCCGATGTCTGGAATTTGACGGTGATCCGACCGTGGCCGACTTTCGGCATGGATGCCATTTATCATAAAAACTACTACGGCATAGTTTTACAGAGTAGGTAATTGAGTAGATTCATAATAGAAATGCATATGATCAGCTTTATCTAATTACATAGACTGACTGAGATGGAATAAAATATCCAAATAAAATAACAAAAAGTTTTGGCACAGAATGGTACTTAGTTTCAGTAGTCTACAACACATTTTGTTTTCAATGAAATTTATTAAACAGATAGTCTAGAGCCCAAAAAAGGATATAGGCAACGCTAACCGGTTGCAAAAAATGGTTGTCTCGGGACCCGAGTGAAACCGCGGGAATACAGCTAGTACTAAATACAAACAAAACAAGCACATCCATTCTTCGATATGCAGTAATAACTCTACTCATTAGCATAGTTAACTAGCTCGTAACGATTGAGTAACCACGCAACGTGCACTTACAAAATAAACGTAGATTATTATCTTTTGTCCTAGTTAGTGAAGCGTTTAGTTTATGCTTTGCGTTTGACAATCGTAGCCCACGTTTTTAAGGGTTCCGTACCCAAAGGGTAAAACGGGACCCTATTACTAAGACTACGTTGTCTGTCTCCGGGCTGTATCTCATTAACCGTGATAGCTAGAAAGCTGAATTTTTCACAAATGATGTTTTTCCTTTGCCTCTACAACAACAAATATTAAAATTTTAAAAAAATATATTAAGGGGGGTTCCCATACAATAAACGTGTGAACCGCAAATTATAACTTTGTTATTCATATATTTGTATGAAAAACAAAGTTATTTTTTGCTCTCCGAAAAATGTTTTTATTTTGGCTAGTTGTAGGTATTAATATACGTTACATCATCTGCCTAGCCTTTTCCCAACTATTTTGGGGTCGGCTTCCAGTCTAACCGGATGCAGCTGAGAACCAGTGTTTTACATGGAGCGACTGCCCGTATCGTAACGTTAACGTATCGTAACGTATTAATATACGTTACGATACGTTAATTTTTAATACATAATGGTACTGAACCCTTCGTGCGCGAGTCCAACTCGCACTTGGCCGGTTTTTATAGAATTTCCGTTCAGCCGACAACACCTCAACCATTCCGAATCTGTTCAATTTTATCAATGGAACATTACCCTTCTACTATTGTGATAAGGTTGAAAATCTATTGAAGAAATTTGACAGATTGTAGTAGATTGATACATTGCAAAATGTGGGGCACTAGGGGAAGTTGTCGTTTTCGTGTTATAGATAAGATTTTTGATGTTTGTTTGTTTTAAATTGGGGTATGATTATGTATTTTTTGGCTGTAGAAGTTTGAGTAGAATAGATTGTGTGTCGCCCAAGGTAGCGTTTAAAATAGGTACTTGTTATTTGTTTGTAGTACTTAGGGATAAATTATGCTAGACCGTGGCGGGCACGAGCCGTGGCGTGCCACGCGAGGCACGGACCAGGCGCGGATTCAAAACTCCGCGCCGTGCGGCGTACCATAAACAGCATCATATAAAATGTTTGTGGAGTTTTGAGTCCGAGCCTCGTCCGTACTTCGCCCGGGGCACAGCGTAGCATAATTCATTATTTTTTTGCAGTATTTTTATATTTTTTTAGGCGCAAGTAGAACTTCGTCTTTTTTATTTCATTAATTACTTTTAAATATTTTTATTACCTTGCGTTATTATCTTCAACACTAGTTTTCCAAAAATGTGTATCGTATAAAATCACTCAAAAATGATAGTGTAAAAACACTAGTAAAATTCACTAAGAAAATATCATTTTTGAGTGATTTTACACGATACACATTTTGCATTGCTAGTATAGTAGTGACAATGTGCTCTCCCCCCCAGCAGACGAGCGGCGGGTGCGTGGGCGTGGTGGGGGGCGCGGGCGGCAGCGGCGGCGCGCGCGGGGGGTCGCTGCGCACGCCGCTCGCGCGCACCCCCGTCACCTTCAACGCCTCGCAAGTCGCCAGTCAGTATCCCACATCTTACTACTACATTTTTTTTAGGGCGCCAGGATTGGACTATTTCCCCATTGGCCACCCAAAATGTTTCACCCAATAACATAATATTTGAATCTAGACTAAAATTTATACGAAGGAAATTCAGTAGCTACTTTTGGCGCCCAAGGTTACTTCAAGTTTCGATACTTAGAAGAAGTTACCTTCGCAGGGCACATGGGTTCAATCAGCAAAGACTAGTTAACTGGAATATTGGGAACGCCGGTTTGCTTTAAAGGTAGGAAGTTGCCCATATTATAAACATTTCTGATATTGGTATTAAGGTTGTTTTCTGTTCTCAGAAGCGAAACTCCAGGCGGCATTGTCGGAGGAAAGTGGGGGCGGCAGCACGACGAGCGGTGTCAGTGGCGTGAGCGGCGCCAGCGGCGGCTGCGCGCGCTACTGGGCGGCCGCCAAGCTGCCGCACCTGCCCGCGCCCTCCTAGCGCCCGCCCTCCGCACGACGCCTCGCCAAGGTAACTGACAGTGTCATGTCGTCGGTGTAATTGGAAAGTTTAATTTTCCCAATCTGGCGCCCTCTCTTTTTTCTGGCGCACTTGTTATTTACAATATTTTTTTAATTTTAACAGTCTGCTATTTTTTTGGTTGCAATTTATAATGTTGTGATGTTCCCCACCAGGTGTCGTCCCTGGAGGCGCCGCGGCGGCTGGGCGGCGCGGGCGGGCGGCTGGAGCTGGAGCGGCGCTCGCTGGACCTGGAGCGCGAGCTGCGTCCCGACCGCGACTCCGACGTGTCGCTGGACGAGCGCGACCACCTCGTCTGATGCCACGCCCTATTGATCTCACTAACTCTATGACTGACTGTGTAGTGGAATTGTGACAGTACCCCCGACTCGCTGCTGTCCGCGCCAGCGTTCGGTGTCGTGTAGTGCCCGCGCGACGCGAGATGCTGCCGAACGCCGTGGCGCCGTCTCGCACAAAATTCCCCTCGAAACCGTAGATTAAGCGAACATGTGTGACTAAAATAATTTAACAATTTTCTACAGAATCAAATGTCATTCGTTCATATAATTTTGAATAATTCGATGTTAAGTTACATTTTGTGTAATTAGTTAATTTGTCTCAAGTGATATAATGAAGCTGTATTCGTAACGAAATGGTGACCTTATAATCGGAATTCTTAAAGGATATAAGGGTAGTTAGTTACAAGGCCTTTGAAACTAGGTTAAGAAGCTAAGCTACGCGATTTATTTGTCGATTAGCGTAGTGGATGTTGTGATTCATTGATATGATTTTACATAATGATTTGTAAAGCGCTTATGTACTCGTACCGGTAGAAACGTATAATATTGTATCTTGGGCCATACATATGGAAAGTTACATTTATTATAGCGCATGTTAAGTACATTTTACAGCATTTTATTTTACTACTTATAAACAGATGTTTTTCATATATTTTTGTCGTGGAAAGTTTGTCAAACATATCAATCGAGCGTTTGTCACTCCTGCCGATATGGTTAAGAGATCGAGGTAACTAGTCGGCCACTGAACCTAGTCCAAACTATATGTAAAGCTTAGGTTGTACGTTAGTCTGTAAGAATTGATTCAATTATGTTGTGGAGCGATTCTTGCGATGTGACGATTGCTTACCTCGACGATGCCGAACAAAGCTATAGAACTTCATCTCTTTCGCACTGCGCTTGTGATTTAGTCAAATGGATTAACATAAACAAACAGACGTGTAGACGAACAAACTAAATTATCTTCCATTTAACTAAATCACCAGAAAATTGTGAAGAAATCTTATGTCTCATTTACATTAGGTTCACGACCTATAATTGGCGTCTTTTGGAGGGCGCCAGATTTGGCAACTTTCCAAGTTGGCGCCTTCGACCTACTATGAATGAGGCACTTATAGATCGCACAATAGACTGCGATTAACGTTCCTTGCTACGCATCCATGAGAGATTTTAGTTCTTCAATGGATCATGGAACGCTAGATCGCAACTATTTGTGTGTTTTAGGAATCCCTGTATTTGATACGTCTAGTGCAATATGTTTGACATAAAAGTTTAATTTCGTCTTCCTCATATTATATTGTATTTGTAACAATTTACAAAGGGCCTATGATGTTTATTCAATTAACATGCATTTTTATTTTATTTTTTTCGATTTAGTTTGTAGAACTTCTTGGATACATGTATGTAGACACTTGTAATATGCTTACAAATGAAATGTATTATTTCGATTTTGTGGGAATGTACTCCGAGCAAGCACTTATGCAACTTTATTTCTATACTAATCATATTATGTGTGAAATTATTTACCTTATAATAATAATTTACATTTGATATTTTCATTTCCCATAATGTTGTAATAACGTAATGTACAAAGTTTTGGAAATATTTTAACCTTTGATACCCTATTTAATAAACAGGATAATTCCTGTGTATTTTATATGTATAGATAATGACCAATTGAGCGAAGGGTTCTATATTTACGCGACGGAACCCTAAATGTTAAAGTTCCGTACGTGCTTGCTTACCTGAATGTATTTTATCATTTGACCTATCTCACTATACTCAATATAGCATTTTTATTTCAATGATTGTGTTTAAGTTGACTGCCGTTTTCTTATAATTATGCTCAATGATAGTTTAATGTCCTAGTACTCTGGATTGTCTGATCTAGACATTAATAAAATTGTGCGATGACCTTAGTTTATTATTTGTGACGTGAAGATACATAATATTGTTTGGTTATAGCAAAACTGCATGTAGCTTGTTCTCTGTCGTGTTAGCTTGTTCAGCTTTTGACTCTGTACGGCAGTGTTGTATTATTTCACTCACAAGTTGTGTATCGTCACGCGTTCATAGCGTTTTAAGGTATTTAGTCAATTATTGTATAGCTTTTTTTTAACTTTGGAATGTGGGCTGAGACGAGTGAACGATCGCAGCCCCGCGTGTTGCCCACTTGTGCTAACGTGTGTCCGACGTGTGTCCGACGTGTGTCCGACGTATGTCCGACGTGTGGCGAGACCGCTCCGCTTGGCATCGATCAGTATTAATCATTATGTTTCACTCTCGACTCGCGACATAACTGCCAAGTACATATAGTTAAATTAAGTATCGTTTGCTATAACATGACTATAGCAGGACTCCTAGTTACTACAAACATTATAAGCTTTCGTTGGAACGCATTTCTCTTATACCTAGTTATTTTTTGTGAAATATTTTTGTTCTCATTTTATATGTAAAAGCTGGTGTTTCACCTTGAAACTCGTAACTACAATGTGAATATAAAATAAATGAGTTATACAAATAAATTATATTTTTTAATTTTAAACCCTCTGTGATAGATATCATGGCGTTTTTAGCCGAGTTCCCAAATTGAGGAGGTTCCCAATTAAACCAAAATAAACGTAGCAACAACCTGTAGACAGCGACTTCCAGAGCTATGTCAAAAGATTATTTTTCAATTTTCTTTGTTTTTTGAAGTCAGTAATTTTCTTTGTAAAAAAGGTTTTTGTAGTCTAATAAAATAAAATAATTAAATACTGTAGTCCAAATAGGATGTTGATGTTAGAACCATAATAAAGACAAGATAAGACAAACAATTTCATTTGCTCCATTGATAGTCACCATATTTTAATAAGTACTGTTTAATTTGTATTTTCACACGTTATCAAATATTACTTTCTCATAAAGCAGATTGTAGTGTTCTATGACTGCACCAGACTCGCGTACCTACAAGCTTGAAATCTTTCCTAATAATATTTTATCTGAGTGGAAAAGTGAGTATGTATGTCTGTCTATAAACTTAAAACATAGAAGTGGAATAAATATCTTAATAAAATCTTGTAAAAAGACTTAGCTAAAGCTTTCACACGAGCAGATTTTACGTTCGATTTCTTTCGATATAGACCAGGGTCGATAATTTTTGAATAAAAAAGAAATTATAGTAGAATGAAACCTATTCCAAAAGGAAGAGAATATGATAAAAATGGAAGAAAAAATAAATTCCACTCCATTCGTGGTCGGGAAGTGGGAGGGGGGGAGCTTTTAAGGGTAAAAATCGGTTTATCGCGATTTTCGGCGAAACTACAAGTCCTATAGAAAAAAGTTGAATGACGAAGTTGTAGGTAATAAAAAGATCTACAACTTTTGTATTTCAACTTTTTTCACATACCTCATAATTTTTGTAGAAAATTCAAAAAACTAAGTTTTTGGTTTTTTATATTTATCTTCTACAAAAAAAGTTTTTTTCTTACCAAATTTGGTGAAAACTTGTCTTTGTATGTACCAAACACACTCTAATTTTTTGGAATTGAAATCTTTATTTTTTCACCTGATATTCACTTAATATCAAAAAAGNATATCTCTACTTTTTGATAGTCTAAAATAAAATAAACGTTACTATGGAAAATGTTCTCATAAAACGCAATAAACAAGAAGTTGAATCGATTTTTTTTGTTATCATTATGCACAATTATAAGCTATTTATTAAAAATAACACTGTAATTACACATGTAGCGTAAGATTTCATGGGATTTCATGAAAAACAGTATAATACTGTCACTCATGTCTTATCAAATATAAAAATTATTAACTTATCTGATTGTTAAATATTTTAAATTATATTTTTTTTACTTGTCAATGTACAGACGATAGCAGGTCAACTTATACAGTATCTGTCAATTTTTACCAATCGAACATCAACCTTCCACTATTGTGATAAGGTTGAAAATCTATCGCAGAAATTTGATAGATTGTGATAACTTGATGTGCTATCGTCTGTACCATGAAATCTTACGCTACATGAGTAATTACAGTGTTAATTTTAATAAATAGCTTAAAATTGTGCATAATGATTACAAAAATAAAATTCGATTCGACTTCTTGTTTATTGCGTTTTGTGAGAACATTTTCCATAGTAACGTTTATTTTATTTTAGACTATCAAAAAGTAGAGATATCAACGGACAAAAAACCCACCGACTTTTTTAAAAAAGCTTATATTTTGACGCGTGAATTTTCGATTGAAAAGTAGGGTGCTTTTTTTGATATTAAATGAATATCAGGTGAAAAAATAAAGTTTTCAATTCCAAAAAAATTTGAGTGTGTTTGGTACATATAAAGACAAGTTTTCACCAAATTTGGTAAGAAAAGAACTTTTTCTGTAAAAGATAAATATAAAAAACCAAAAACTTAGTTTTTTGAATTTTCTACAAAAATTATGAGGTATGTGAAAAAAGTTGAAATACAAAAGTTGTAGATCTTTTTATTACCTACAACTTCGTCATTCAACTTTTTTCTATAGGACTTGTAGTTTCGCCGAAAATCGCGATAAACCGATTTTTACCCTTAAAAGCTCCCCCCCTCCCACTTCCCGACCTCGAATGGAGTGGAATTTATTTTTTCTTCCATTTTTATCATATTCTCTTCCTTTTGGAATAGGTTTCATTCTACTATAATTTTATTTGACTTTTTGCCTTGTTGAAAGGGATTAGCACTGGTCTAATACGTCGTTGTTCAAATTCTTGAAGCATTGTGGCACGTGTTAGGTGTATTAACTCTTTGCTGACTACAATCAAGATTGTAGCAATCAATGAAGATGACAGTTGAGTTAATATTAAAAAAAAAGAAAAATAACCTACTTATTATTTTTTTTATCCACGTGCAAAAGAAATTTTCCTTCTGTCATTTTCACACAAATATCCAACGATTCTGACTCTCGTAAACCTCTTCACACGATTAGTACAAACAACAGCAGGTCAACGTATACGAATCTGTCAAATTTTACCAATCAAATATTAACCTACCCTCATTGCGATAAGGTTGAAAATACGTTGCAGAAATTTGACAGATTGTAGTAACTTGATGTGCTGTTGTCTGTACATCTAGATAACTAGATATCTATAAAACTAGAGAGCCTCAGTAAACACTGATAAACGTTGATATGCTTTTCATTCATCCGACACAGTTCCTTGGTATGTTATTTTATGGATTGAGAACAGAGCTGGAGGTATTCTTCGAAACGCCCCGGTTTTGAAACGCACCTAATGTAGCGCCCCTTTATTATACCTGGGAGCGCCCCTTTTAGTAGCGTTCCCAATAACAATTTAATAAAATTTTATCTACAACTAGCTTCTGCCAGCGGTTTCACCCGCATACCGTGGGAACAACTCGGCGCACCCGGATAAAAAGTAGCCTATAGCCTTCCTCGATAAATGGGCTATCTAACACTGAAAGAATTTTTCAAATCGGACCAGTAGTTCTTGAGATTAGCGCGTTCAAACAAACAAACTCTTTAGCTTTATAATACTAGTATAGATGAGCGCTCCGAGTAACAACAAAGGAGCGCTTCACTAGATGCGTTTCAAAACGGTGGCGCTTCGTGAAATACCTAGGTACAGAGTTGAGTTGAGATATCAATTATCTGTTTTAAGATATTTGAAACTCAATCAGAGTACGTTATTTACTCAAGTGTAAGGGGTTCAGACGCCACGGTGATCTTATTAAAGTTTAGCTTAGTTTTATTCGTCTGTTGATAGTCCAAACAACGTGTTTTTGTTTGGAAACCTATGGCTCGTAATGTAATTTGTCCTCCAGAAGTCATTTATCTTTTATGTCTTTGCAAAATACGTAACAATTGGTTTATTGCGAAAAGGATTGCAAAAGTGGTCGTGGTTCAAGAAGTTCCAAGGGTTCAGAGGAAAGTTGGAGAATGCAAAAATTCTGACCTACTGGTCTACATCTAAATGGAGTAAGTCTTTCGATGATAGGTATCGTGGAGGTCGTCGCTACTTACTAAAAACAGATCGAAATACCCCCAATTTAGGGACTACACACACTTATTCAGCTCTATTCAGCTTTTACCCATAGAAAAAAACGATTTTGTATGAAGACGCGTACGAATCCGTTCAGCTTTCGCGGCAAACGAGTATGAAATGAGGACAAATGTGTTTTTATCTTGCGAGTGCTTTAGACAGAGTTCAGCGCTGTTCTGCCACGTTCAGCGCTGTTCCGCCTCGTTCGACGCTGAATGCGGCGGAACAGCGCTGCACAGGCACACGTATGGTTCTCAACTCCTTGTCGACAAGTTGCGACCTGCATAGTTCCTGAAAAGATTTGATTTATTATTATATACGTAGTAGATAGAAGCCTTTTAGCGGAGATAACACTCTTACGCTGCTGTACGCGGCTGATAGAAGCAGAGCTGAATAAGTGTGACCAAAATCGTTCAGCGAAACGCGAATGGAGCTGAATAAGGGTGTGTAGTCCCTTAATTAAGGTGTGCATTCGCCTGAACAACTAATGAGGTTCCTATTTGAAAAAGTTTCTCCATCCCTGAAATGAAATCCACTAAACTCCAATTTAAATATTAAGCTGGCAAATGTTATCATCGAGATGAACTAGTTTGAGTCATGAAATAAGTACAGACAACAGCACATCAAGTTACCACAATCTGTCAAATTTCTGCATTAGATTTTCAACCTTATCACAATGGCGGTAGGTTAATGTTTGATTCGTAAAATTTGACAGATTCGTATACGTTGACCTGCTGTCGTCTGTACATTTAACATCAGCAATGGTTTATGATGTTTTGGAATCTCTGTTATCTCTCGCAATTTGCTTTGACGTTGACAAAATAATAAAAAGATATCATCGGCAGTAAAATGTTACAGTATTGCGTATTTCAACGTTCACTGGTCGAAGTCGTGACAGACTAATAGACTATTATAATTGTGTTATACTTATCTGCAGGGTTGGGCAGTATTTGAATTACTTGTAATTAAAATACGTAATTGAAATACAAATACGTATTTGGTATTTGTATTTCAATTACTTCCTTAAAATGTAATTTGTAATTCGTATTTCAAATACCTGACGACGAAGTATTTTGTAATTAGTATTTCAAATACTTGAGGCTTCAAAATACATTTTAACATTAAAATACATTTAAACTTCGTTTAGCTATCGTGAGTGTGACTGGTGGTACTTTCCAAATGGTGTCTTATAAAACTTTATCGAAATCGGAAAAGCGGTTTTTGAAAAATCAATAAAATTAAAATTTCATTCACTTGGTTCAGTATTTTTTATGTTATGAATGAGCATTTTTCGCTTATTGTTTACGTGAACGATGTTACTACGACCGGTAATAACATAGTCCAAGTAGACAAAGATTTCTATTAATATTCTAATTCTAGTGCACATCATGTAAGAAAATTAGGTATTGACAAGAATTTGGGTAAAATTTTTGAACTAACAAAGGGTTAAAATGTTGGTTTTTTAAATAGTTTTAGTAATTATGTAATTTGTATTTTGTATTTCAATTAAAAATGGCTAAAATACTGTATTTTGTATTTTATATTTCAAATACCTTACCTAAAGGTATTTTGTATTTTGCATTTTAATTACTTGCGATACTGTATTTTGTAATTTGTATTTCAATTAAAGCAAAGCATGTATTTTGCCC
>NWSH02000162.1:2361774-2382677 GCA_002382865.2 Heliothis virescens | reverse complement strand
AATTAGGTATTGACAAGAATTTGAGTAAAAATTTTGAACTAACAAAGGGTTAAAATGTTGCTTTTTTAAATAGTTTTAGTAATTATGTAATTTGTATTTTGTATTTCAATTAAAAATGGCTAAAATACTGTATTTTGTATTTTATATTTCAAATACCTTACCTAAAGGTATTTTGTATTTTGCATTTTAATTACTTGCGATACTGTATTTTGTAATTTGTATTTCAATTAAAGCAAAGCATGTATTTTGCCCAGCCCTGNAAAATCAACAAAATTAAAATTTCATTCACTTGGTTCAGTATTTTTTATGTTATGAATGAGCATTTTTCGCTTATTGTTTACGTGAACGATGTTACTACGACCGGTAATAACATAGTCCAAGTAGACAAAGATTTCTATTAATATTCTAATTCTAGTGCACATCATGTAAGAAAATTAGGTATTGACAAGAATTTGGGTAAAAATTTTGAACTAACAAAGGGTTAAAATGTTGCTTTTTTAAATAGTTTTAGTAATTATGTAATTTGTATTTTGTATTTCAATTAAAAATGGCTAAAATACTGTATTTTATATTTCGAATACCTTACCTAAAGATATTTTGTATTTTGCATTTTAATTACTTGCGATACTGTATTTTGTAATTTGTATTTCAATTAAAGCAAAGCATGTATTTTGCCCGGCCCTGCTTATCTGTTGTTAGAAATTTTAGTTAAACTATCTTCCGCCAGCGGTTTCAATGCAATGAGATAAAAGTAGTATATAGCCTTCTTCGATAAATGGGCTATCTAACACTGAAAGAGTTTTTCAAATAGCTCTACGGCCGTTCCCAATAACCTATCTAACTCTGGATTTGCTTACCAGAGATAGGAATTTGACATTACTTGTATGGGGCTAATGTCAAAATTCTATCACTAGTAAGCAAATCCAGAGATAGACAGAATATTGATTTCCGCAGTTGGTCTTTCTTCAAACAAACAAACTTGCATAATACTAGTTTAAATTACCTGGTGCATTTTTGTTACAAAAGAAACTTCTGGTAGCAACAAATTCCTAACAAAATAATCTAAATCATATCTCGTTTTAAGATTAAAACTAACGAATATAATCTTACGACATATGACAATCATTTCCTAGCTATTTTTATCTCGGGAGAACTTCGATTGTTTTGTTATCTAACCATTCATATTTGACGTTTAACACATCTGATTATTTATCTATTCTTCAAGAATGCGATACCACGTTGCTTCCTATTTCCTCTCAATCTAGTGATAGAAGCCGTGTAGCCTCTAGAAGGCTCTAGAAAGTGTTTCTTGAAACAAATTTTGGTTTTTTGCTCGAAAGAGGGATCTGATCTGATCACCCTATTGCCAGTACTTACAACAGCAAAATTAGCGCGGATCTATTTCCTACAGGTAAACTGATTTATTTTATTGTCACTAATCAATTAAAGTTGTTAATGAACTCACGAGTTTCTTGTTTGCAGAACATGCAGCTGATATAGTTGGACTTAATTATCTGCTAGATATCATGTCAGTGGAAAGCCTCTCTGAGATAGGGACCTCTCTAATCTCTGCTAATTTGGCAACCCAAATACGATGAAAACTTTGAAGTCAGTAACACGAATAATATTTCCTCAGTTTAAATTTAAATTGATAGAGGAAAAAAATACTCCGCCGATAGTTCAGAATATTGGCATCTCCAAGTTCAAGGTCTGAAGTAATTTCTAAACCAGACAACAAAGTAAGAACTCCGATGTTTACGTCGATGAAAATCGATTAGATACGAGTACGTACGAGTACCGACAGTATCTGATCTCTGCAGTACCTACCTCTTATAGATACACATTTATGTTCTCTTAGATACTGCGTACGCAAGTACGCAAGTTTTCAATACATAAGGTTTTTAGTACCCAAAGGGTAAAACGGGAAATTACTAAGACTTCGTTGTCTGTCTGTCTCCAGGCTGTATCTGATAAACCGTGATAGCTAGAAAGCTGACATTTTCACAAATGATGTATTTCCGTTGCCGCTATAACAACAAATACTAAAAATTAGGAAATATATAACATTAACGATTTTGATAGATAATGGTACTTGGCCGGTTTTTATTTTCAGCTGTAGACCTGTAGGTAAGTACATTAATTATTCTTTAATTAGTAGGACTAGAGTTTGTTATCTTTATCCGGCCATTATGGTAATATTGATGGTCCTAAAATCTGGGAATAAATTGTGTGCCCTGGCACACAAAAGGGCTCAAGAAGGAACACGTGCGTTTTAGTCAGTAAAAGTCTGACGCTCCCACTGTGGGTGACAGCATGAGGGGTGGCTCTGGTGCATCTGATAATTTCCCATCGAGAAAAGAAAGATAGGGTATATTTGTCATCGTAAAGTACTTACATTATCTTAGATCTTACAAAACATTCACGAAGGCTTAAACAATAGCCACTTCGCCAACATAATTATCATTGTGTCCGAGATATTCTTAATAGTACTACATTAAGTCATTTTTATGACTTTTATAAAACAAAGAATATTAGTAAGAAGAATGTCTACTTGTGTATTGTAAAAATTTGAAAATCAGATGAGCGTATGCAAATAGTCTATATGCACAGCTATACTATAAATAGGTAATACATTAATAAAAAGGAATCATTTTTGCGTTTGTTTGTAAATACTTCGAAGCTTGATAATGAATTGATCATTTATTGGTGAAAATTGTTCAAAAGTGAAAGATTTTTTTTCTCTGAGCGGCATAGCAATAATTTGCATACTTAGTTCTTCTTTTGAACCGTGAAATTGGACGACTCAATTTTCTTGCGTTGTCGTTGATGCAAATACTTACTACAAGTTACATTATCTCTGCGATGCAACTCCACAACTCGAGGCGACCTTCTCGAATCACAACGTTTGTCGGCGACAGTGCCCCGCCGGCCGCCATTACTGTCACTTCGCGCGCAATTCGGCTGCCGTGCCGTGCGTTGGCGCGAAAATAATTTGACATTTTCAGTGCAAAACATTTTTAATTTGGTGTCTGTGGTTTTGTGATTTTGTGAAAAAAGTTGGTTTGACGTGTGTGTTTTTGTTCGCTGGTAAGTTTATTTTATTTTTTTATGTAAATTAAATTAGTTGTAAAATAAATTCAGGTGGTATTAAGACGCGAATTAATTGTTTCAGCCTTTGTTTATTTATTCATGATCCGTAATGTAGTTGACCTTGCGATGTTTCAAGCGTTTCAATTTGAAAAAAATGTCTGAAAACGAAAAACTAACGTCCTTACTTACCAATAGTAAATATTAATTCATGCAAATAATACACAAAATGTTAATTACACACGTGAGAGACGCAAATTGTACTTATTATATTATATATTACAGTTAATAAACGTAAAAACAGCTGGTACTATTGAAAATACAAGCTAAACACATAATAAAGTACCTATATGCGACCCAGTGGGCACCAACCGCAAGCATGAGTGAGTGGGTTTGATTCCTGCTGTGCCCAGCAGAGGGACGATAAAAAGGCTGATGATCTGTAATTATTCACAGTTCGTAAATCTGCAGATTTTTTTTATATCAGTCTCGTATTTATTAAGATATTGAATTAAAAAGGAAACCCTTTATAATATTTTTGTTTATACCTATTTATTTACGTTGCTTTGAGTTTTGGGTACGTGCATATATAATGAGCACATATTTGCTCATGCATATTCTTTTTCTTTTCGTCACTATAAATCGAAAAGTTAAAAACTATTTTTAATCATATTTAAGATCAAAACTGTAAAAATTGGCTTACCTAATAAAGTAATAAAAATATTCTAACTATCTACGTATGCAGACAACAGCACATCAAGTTACCACAATCTGTCAAATTTCTGCAATAGATTTTCAACCTTATCACAATGGAGGTAGGTTAATGTTTGACTGGTTTAATTTGACAGATTCGTATACGTTGACCTGCTGTCATCTGTACATACTAAGGAAAATTGGAATAAGAACCTTTAATGGCTCCAATATCCAAGTAGCTGCAGTCGTTGATGACTTAATACTAATTATTTTCAATATACTCTAATGAGTTGATGCATTATAGCGTAATCAGAGGAATGATGCTATGACACTTTTCAAGCTAATTGTCTAAATAGCTAGATATTTTTAAAAGTTAATTAGAATATAATGTTAAATAATAAATCGATCTATCATCTATACAAATCTACCTATATTCGTCACACTATAGAATGTATTTATTGAAAACTTGTTTCCGCCAGCAGTTTCACTCGCATTCCGTGAAAATTACTTTCCGTGCCCAGATAAAATAAGGGCTATATCAGCCGCGGATAATGTAGCTGTGTGAAATTTTCAAATCGGTTCAGTAGTTTCGAAGCCTATAAGGGTAATAAAACAAAACATGTTTCTACTTTATAATATTAATACAATTAAAACATACTCACAAATAGGTGTAACTATCATCTATCGTTTATGAATGGAAAATTCATTAAGATTAAAGGAAAATCCTTATTTATTTAGTGGCTAACCGATTGATTAGTGGTATTTTGGAGTCGACTATATCGGGAGGATAGTTAACTAGGAAAAATTAAAACATTTGGGAGTCCACACCTCGATGTCATTTTTTTATAACAAAGACAAGGAAGGATTCTGGCACCAATAGAATAATTGTTATTCGTGAGATTCTTACATTTCAGTGATTCAATTTTATTGATGATTAGCCGTTTTCCCGCGGTTTCACTCGCATCCCGTGGGAATTCCTGCCCGTACCCGGATAAAATATAGCCTATAGCACTCCTCGATAATGTAGCTTTCGAATGGTGAAAGAATTTTTAAAATCGGTTCATTACTTCAAGAGATTACCCCCTACAAACAAACAAACATTTTACCTCTTTATAATATTAGTAAAGAATACTTACATATGACTCGTAAATCCGTTTTTCCACTGAGACGTTGACATCTACTCTATTTACTTGGAATAAACTCTAAGTCAGTATTAGTTTTTCTCTTTTCTCCACGAATAGAGTTACATTTTAAGATATCTAACTCCTTTTCTTATCTAGCAATAAGCATAGTATTAGTGATAACATTATATTATTTAATAAAACAATAAATGTAGAGAATACGATGGAGCAGGCACGTTTTCATCGGGATAGTGATAAAATAATTGGTTTGAAGTTAATGATTGTATTTTATACATAGAGTAGTTAAAATTAAATTAATAATGATCTTAATTATTAATAGTTATTTAGATGGCGTATCCATCCATATCATAGACTAGCTTCTGCCAGCGGTTTCACCCGCATCCCGTGGGAACTACTCGGCGCACCCGGATAAAAAGTAGCCTATAGCCTTCCTCGATAAATGGGCTATCTAACACTGAAAGAATTTTTCAAATCGGACCAGTAGTTCCTGTGATTCGCGTTCAAAGAAACAAACTCTTCAGCTTTAAAATATTAGTATAGATTCTTCTATACATTAAATTATTAATTATTTTACGAAATTGTCTCATTTCATGATGAGATGATTAAATTATTTGAGTTTCACTATTTTGAAATCAACTTTGTCTGACTGTCTGTCGCGGTTTCAGGCCAAAATTACTGAATTTAAATTAAAAGCACACAGATATCCTATCTATAGCATATACACAGATATACACAGATATAGGAAGGACATAGGCTACTTTTTATCTAAATGCGGGAAGTTGTTCCCTCGAAAAATGCGTTACACCAGGGGCAACAGCTCCTTCACAATAATTTGTAGAACTCAAAATTCTTCCTAGTGACAAACAAACATAATCAAGTACGGCACACAATATGTTTGCTGAAAATATTTTCCTCGTTGACTGAATCCGGTAACAACCAATTTGTACGTAGGTGCCATTTTCACGATTTTCATGTAAGTTTATGTTATTCACGTGAAAAACAGGTACTTACAACAGCGGGTCAACCTACCCGAATCTGTCTTTTACCAATCGAACATTAACCTTCCACTATTGTGATAAGGTTGAATATTTATTTAAAAAAAATACAGATCAAGATAGGCTGATGTCGGTACTACCTTCCTTCCCACCGCGGTATCACCCGCGTCTTGAGGGATCTACTACCCGGACCTACATGGATAAAGAGCTATAACACTGCCAAGTTTTTTTGTGAGATTACCAAACAAACATCCATACATTGTCATAAACTTTTATGTTTATAATATTTGGGATATTTATTATGATAAACCTTTAACTTACGAGAACGTGTTAACTCATATAATCTTATTTAGGCTTATCGTGCAAAATTGTATTCTTAAAAATAGTTACTTTGACAAATAGACAGACAAGTAAATAAGCATGTTTGGGCACTTTGAAGTGTATTGAAGGTTAAGATCACTGACCTTTGATTTTCAATGGTATTGTTAATGTCAAAATGACACTTTATTTCCCATGTTTTTTGTTATTTATTTAACTAGGCTGCTTTTAGCACTAACACGCTAGATATTTATGACGAGTAGTTATAACAAAGGCAACCTTTTAGGGAATACAGGCTAATATTCTGCAAGTATTTATTTTAGTTTGTAGAAGATCAGAAAATCTTGTCAACCCTTTTACCATATGATGGCCTCCTAGCCGATTGTCGGCCACGGCGGCTGTTCTCATATAAGGAGATCAGCCAGCTGCGCAGGACATATTATAGTGCACAAGCATTTGCGCAGATACAGGTGCACTCCCTATTCCCTCACTCTCATAACCCGATGGGACGGCAATCTGACACGACCGGTGAGAGATCAGGCGCAGGACCGACATTAACGTGCTCTCCGATGCACGGGTGTATCAATCACCAACTTCCAACTCCGGGCTGCTTTGTGAAAGTTTCTAAAACCCACAAAGCGATTTCGGCCCGTCCCGGGAATCGAACCCGAGACCTCGTGATCAGCAGTCGTCTATGCGACAACTAGACCAACGAGGCAGTCACAGTCCTTTTACCATAGTGTAATAAATGCACAAGTCTTTCAATGAAACAGCAGCTTCAAACTGATGACTACGACATAATCTTCTATAGGTACAGACGACAGCAGGCCAACGTATACGAATCTGTCAAATTTTACTAATCAAACATCAACCTACCCCCATTGCGATAAGGTTGAAAATCTATTGCAGAAATTTGACAGATTGTGGTAACTTGATGTGCTGTTGTCTGTACATATAAAAACAAAGTCCTGTCTGACTCATCACCGCAGGGCCTAAGCCCTATCTATACTAATAATACAAAGCTGAAGAGTTTGTTTGTTTGAACGCGCTAATCTCAGGAACTACTGGTCGGATTGGAAAAAATATTTCAATGTTAGATAGCCAGTTTATTGAGGAAGGTTATCGGGTGCGCCGAGTAGTCCCCACGGGGCGGTGAAACCGCTGGCAGAAGCTAGTAACCTATAAAACTAAAATTTCGCACTGAGCTTTAACTTAAGACTCTCACGCGAGATAAGAAAGGATTTCCCGAAATTCCCAAGGGAACGGATCTTAAATTTTATGGTCAGTTGGTTAAAAACTGTGAGGTAGTGTGATCTTAATTATCGTTGTAAGACGAACACTACAGTAGGTACGTACCTAGTTTTTCACATTTCCACTAGATATGAATTTTGCAATAACCCGTACATAGGTACATTTGCATCACCCGTGTGGGGACTTAACCACGGTGATTGCCAACGGATATGATTCAGGTTTCGCACGTCATAGACCTGAGTGCTGATTCCCAGTTTTGCAAGCTTACGCTCTCGATACGTATTTATAACTCAGCTGAATTAAAGAGTCGTATGTTATGATCACTTGATATAAATATTTGCCTTTCATTCATTTTGCCGGTTAATAACGTTTACTATTTCACGAGTGAGCGCGTTTATTATACGACCAAAAGCCGATGACAGTTTTATTAAATAAACAGTTCTAAAAATAAATGCTACGTAATTAAGTTGTATATTAATTTACGCATCGAAAAAGTTAACTTGCAAAACTCGGAATAGGCACTCTGTCTAGTGGGTCGCGGCCATTACTCCGCGTCTCTCACGTCACGATTGAGAAGTTTCCCCACGATAATCCTGTGCCTGGGGGTTTTTATTGTCACGCCTGTTTACGCCGGGGTGACTAGCGTCATCATAATTATCATCAACAGCCTTTTTATCGTCTCAAATGACAGTAAAAAGATCCTATTTGTTTGTAAATGTTGCACTGTAAGGTACCCTATGCCAGTAGTAGTCCTTCAAGCCCTTCAGGTCAAGTAAAAATCGTTTGACTGAAATTAGGCTAATATAATTCGACGAGTACTTTTTTACTTCTAATTAGTAATTTAACACTTTAACTTCCTAGCTTAGAATTTCATGAAGTTATTTGTAAATCAGAAAGGTGCACTAGATAAGTATGTTATAGTGTTTTCGCTGTTATTTGAGAGAATTTAATTTATTTAAAGAGAAGTTTCTTATTCATAGCTAGAGAGTTTGCTCTTGCGTCCCCGAATCCTACATTAAAGCCGTCGTTACAATTCTACGTCAGAGGCTGTCAGGCGAATTGGAGAAAACTCTTACGCTAGGGCTCATTAACCTCTCGTATGCCAGGAGCGCAGATATACGCGAGACACAATATTTTCTATTGTCTTATAATTACCGGCATACGAGCGGTAAAGCGATCAAACCTGCAGCTTAGCGAATTCCCAAAATGGAGATTCTAAGAAAGGGGTTACACGATCAGTCTGGCGTCATTTTGGCATCAGTCTCAGACTAACGAAAGACTGACGGACAAAAAACACGGTACATTTTGGACCATCAGTCCGTCAATCAACCGGTTACACGATCATTCTCCCATCATACTGACCAGACTGATGGACTGGACTGACGCCAGACTGATCGTGTAACCCCTGTCTAAGTTCGCACGATATGTTTGTCCGCGTACCCCGTCATTTACCAACCGATTTGCATAATTCTTTTGTCTTCAATGTCAAACCTAGGTCTTAACACATTACCAGCTAATAACAGCCCCATAAAAAGACAGTTCACAAACGACACGTGTTAGAAAAACGTGTGTTGTGTTTGTGACTCCATGTAAAAGCTAAATATGAGATCATTAGGTGCTGTAATTGTTTCCGCTACAGATTTTACTGCAAAAGTGTTATGGTTTGAAATGTAAACTGTTGCAAACATTTTGAATTAGGTACAGTTTTGTTTTTGACTTTGACTTTACACGATTTTGATGATAAATAGCTCGTGGCTAAGTCAAATTCTTGCGGATCATAAAGTTAAGCTGCAAAGCTTTGCGCGATCAGTCTGAGGATGGGTGACCATCTTATCATGACGAGTTGTTCCGTGTTTCGGAAGGCCCGATCATAGTCGCATTGTCTTCGGCAGTCGTTACGGGTAGTCAGAAGCTAGTAAGTTTGACAATTAGTGTTGTCAAAGGATATTGGCTTGCCCGGATTACTGAGTTGCGTAGGCAGTCTCTCCATGTTCGATGCCTGTCCCGGGAATCGAACCCGAGACCTCGTGCTCAGCAGTCAACTAGAACAACGAGGCAGAAGGCACAATATCTTTGTATTATTGGGCGACTCGACTACTACCGAGAGCTGACTAGCTCACGCATACAAAGACAAAGTGCGTGTACATTCACACACACTAGTATGGCTCACTCGCTTTCGTGAGATGAAACACTATTGTATAGAATGTGCGAACATTCTCAGCCAACTATTGTAGTCATAACAACTTTAATTTACTATTACAGTGCTTCAAATAAATAAACATAAAGTGTGTATGTTTAAAATTATCGTTTCATTTGATCGATCGGAAAGTCTAGATATGGATTGTTATTAAACATGGCGATAATATTTCATTTCGACCAATTGTTGAAGAATTCCTTCCACGCATATTATATGAAACATATTATACGACACATATATAAAGGAGTTTATTGCCTTTTATATTATTAAATGTATGAAAACACTGGCTGTTTCTCGCAGCTTTATTCGCGTCCCGTGGGTAAAATATAGCCTATGTTACTCGGGGATAGTCTATCTTTCCAAGAGTGCAAGATTTTTTAAAATCTGTTCTATAGTGTCGGATCCTTTGAGGTATAAACAGACCAAAAAATCTCCTTTGCCATATTAGTTAACGATTTCTGAGAGGAAACTAAAGGAAGACTAAAGAAAAGATGCATGGATTGTCTGAAAGATGCTAAGTAGGTACAAAAAGTTCGTTCAGTTCCGTACCGAGGAAAAGATTTCCCTCACAAGGATAAAAGTAGTCTATTTGTAGGTAATGCTGATACATAAGTAAACCAAGCCAAGGCCAAGTGCGAGTTGGACTCGCGCACGAAGGGTTCCGTACCATTATCTATGAAAAATTAACGTATCTGTTACCTACAACTAGCCAAAATACAAACATTTTTCGGGCAGCAAAAAATAACTTTGTTTTACATACAAATAAGTATATGAATTAAAAAGTTATTATTTGCGGTTTCACACGTTTATTGTATGGGGACACCCCTTAATTTTTTTTTTTAATTTTTATTTATTGTTGTAGCGGCAAAGGATCATTTGTGAAGATTTCAGCTTTCTAGCTATCACGGATAATGAGATACAGCCCGGAGACAGACAGACAGCCAACGTAGTCTCTTAGTAATAGGGTCTCGTTTTACCCTTTGGGTACGGAACCCTAAAAATTCCGCCCTGTAGTTTTAGCGTGAGAGAGTTACAAACGTAGGTACATAAAGTCGCATAGTTGCAACTAAATATCTTATCGTCGAGAGCAAAATAATTATATTTCTATGGAACAAATTATGTATGTTAATGATTAGTTTCACATTAACGGTACATAATGCCTAGCTGTACATTGCAGTACTGGTTTTACCGACATCGTTCCATTAGGCCTTTTCAGATAAGTGTTTACTTGCGTTGAAATTGAGCTAAGTATGTATGTAGGTTGACGGCAAAACGGTCCCTTTTAAAAATCAAGTTTTTCTCCACTAACTGCGTTTTCATACCAGCGGTTTTTCGGCTCGGTTTTTCCAAGCGACATCATATAGTGGCCATTCTTCGACAGGAAAGCCCAACCAAACTATTAGAGGAATCAACATAACGCCTTAGGTAGATATCAATAAGCTCACGTTTCTACAAAAAGAAGTGAAATCCCACCAAAAACATTCTGTAAAAAACTAGCCAATTCTCGCTGAAGCTGCTTGTTTATCTCTAAAAAGTAATGAAATCTAGACAAAGTCGTGCTGAGTCTACGGATTCTTACTGGATTTCTTTACTAATTATTATAGTTAATGCTAATACATGACTGGCCGTTGATCATCTTTAAAACGTTAGTGAGTACAAGTCCAACGGCCAGTCATATAGAAATTAACTATAACATTAGTAGAGAAATAAGCCGTAGAATCGAATGCAACTCCAAATGTCATTAGGCAGTGGTCGAATCAACATCGAGCCGTGTCGCTGAGTCGTACTTTTGTCCTGCCAGGGATACTGGGGTGAAGGACCTTAGCGGCTTCAGTGACCATCATAATACGTCGGCCTGCCGCTGTACTCCTTCCCTCCGAACGCGGTGAAGAGGGGAAGGCGCGCTGCGTGAGCAACAGTATACCTTCGGGGAAAGATGAGTTATTGTATGCGTTTGGGGTATACTTCTCCCGAGCATAACTCTCGCCGAGTTTTTCCACAACATCAACGCCTCATGGAGTTGACTGTCGTCGTTCGGAGGCAATATCCTCCTCGGTGCTAATGCCTCGGGACTTTCAATGCCCAAGAACTTTGCCTGGGGTTTCCCGTACACGAAAGCGCGGGGTAGGAATGGATGGAGGACTGGGCGTGAAACAGGCTCTGAAGTCGTACCTGCAGAGTGCGGGGTTCCTAATCCCCAACGTCGTAGCGGGGGAGTGCGGGGGCGAGTCTGTGGTTTGGACATAAATCGTTCGCAGCCAGCCCGCTCTGTTTCCATACGTTTGTCGTTGACTGTCGGCGGTCAGGAGGAGAGGTAGAGACCTATTCCCAGATCACCGATAGCATTCGTGTTCGACGTCTCTACCTTTCAGTGAGAGCCAAGCGCTTGGTCGTGTCCCTACGGACCCCTGAGTGGCATACCAAACGTCTGGGACGCTGATGCAGCTCGACCAGGTGGACTTCTCCCTGGTAAGCCTCAGTCGTGCAAGGCCTGGTGTTTCATCAACCGACAGGTCCTGGCCGGACATTAACGAGGAGGCTGAGTGGTTTTCCGGGAGACGTATTTGCTCGGACTCACAATCTGCGAACGTAGGCCAGATAAGCCTCGAGTCCTCGGCCAAGGGAGCAGGCCGAGCGCCAGTGGTGTACTGTGGATACCGCGCGAAGATATGCCGTGCCCTGTGGCGGAGTATGGCCGTGCGTCGCTGACGAAACACCTGTACTTAGCGCAGCACCAATCGTAGGGCTCCGCAATCTGGACCGCGTACCTCCGGATGGCGGCAGTCAGAGAAGCGGAGCTGTCCGAGGATACAGGAGCTGGCGAAGACCGCCCTGACATGGTGGCCGATATCCAGGTCCACAGGACGATGGCCACACGTGGAGATGCTGTGAGGCTCTCGCGAAAGAGATCGCGTGGGGCGCCATTACAAATGGTGCGCCTGGCGGCAACCTCCCGCCCCTGGGCCCCACCCTGCTGACACATGAGTCTCCGGCCATCAGCTTGTTGAGGAGGTGGTGAGAGTCAGTGCTACTGTTCGCCAAACGCGTGGGGCGCACTTCGCCACCCCGTGCCGAATGGCTCCAGTGCAGTGACTCGGCAGATGATCGGAGTGGACCACACAAAAACCCGATCCGAAACGAAGATCTCCATAAGAAAGTTGACTGGGGTGGTAAGCCTTGAGGGGTGGCGGTACGCAGGCCTAAAGAGGTGCCAAGGAGATACCGCCCCAGGGGCCGTGATAAGGCTTGCCCTGGGACAAAACGCTAAGGGCCACGTACTGGCCTTAGATGGCCCTCGGGCCGCGACTTGGAGGGGCTCCTAAGCGATGCTTGGAGAGAGGGTGAGAGGGCACAGTGTTCCACGAATGGTGTTCGCTGGTAAGAACGGGAAGCTGTCCTCATTCGGAATGCCACAGAGGGCAGCCCTGTACAGGAACATCTCTCCGCTACCTTAATGCGCTAACGCGGCCCATCGTGCTGGCTGCGCGAGACGAGGAGGCAGATTCTCTCGAATAAGAGTAGCTGTTGCAAACCGCCATCGCTCGGGCATACCTACGGGGGGATGGGGGCCGGACCTTGCGGAACACAGCAATTGCGGTTTTCCTGACAAGGGGGACGCTCTACGCAGTGGATCGCCATCATGTCGACGTTGAGAGCTCTTCACGACGGGGGCTGCAGGGTGTTCCGGGGGTGTGGGATTGTCTTGGCGGGTGTCTCTTGACATCGCCAACTGCCTTCAACACCTTACCTAGGAGTTGCATTAGGGAGGTGCACCTTTCCGGTATCACCAGGATGCACACTCCCTTCTTCGTGTGTCACGCGCACGGCCTAAAATCTGATCGGATCAGGTCCATCAATATTTAATAATCCCGGTCCAAACACGGGAATGGAACCGGCGAGAGATGTGTCGTTGCGGTGGTTTTTCCTCCGCCACGCAGGGGATCGTCTTGTGGTGGCCGCTCCTGGTGGAAAATCGTGGTATACGACATGGGTGCTGCCGCCGACCTCCCTAGCGGCGTACTCAGCATTAGTGTGCTAACGACTTTGACAGACACTCGCTGTGTACTGTGCATGCGAGGTGGGAGGTCTGCATCCTAGGCGTGCGGCCGAGCATTGACGCGTTTGGGCTTGCGATGTCTATTCGAGATGGGGATCTCAGCTGCTGGTGCTGGAAGGTTGGCATTGCACAAGTCCGAGGTCATGTTGCTCTGTCTCTACTCGGCGCTCCTCATATGGATTTGGCGCTATTCGTGTTTGACCCAGGAATCTCCATATGAATTAGTGTAGGGGAGTTAGCATCGGTGTCGAGTTCTGAGCGAACTGAAGCTAGTGGAAATCGTATACTCGGATCTCAGGCCGGTGGAACCTCTCGATACGTAAGAGTTTTGTCCTCTACTGTTGCACATATTATCCGAGACGTTTGGCGCCCAAACTGGAGAAGGCAGGCTGCTAGTCTTCAAGCGGCTCTTGACGGCAATCTTGGGTGGGTCCAACGCCTCACTGCCGTCGATCTACGTCGGGAAAGTCATTGCGGTCCATTTTGGCTACCTTTACGGGCCGGTTATGGAGACACGTCTCACTGCGTGCTTCGACCGCGCACTACTATTGAACGTGCCCAAAGGGTGATAGTGCCACTCCGGCCTGAATCGGGGGTACCGTGCACGATCTCCCGCTAAGCAGCTGGTTCTTTCTTATGCCGGGTCCTGCCACCGTGGGAATCTAGAGGCGAGGGTGCTCTCAGCGCATAAGTAATTGATTGGCCGCGAGTAGTAGCGCACTGCCGCGGGGGGAAAAACCCGTTGTGTCATCGACAGCTTGTCGCGCATCGGTCGCATCCTCTCCGGTCGCGCATTCATGGTGGCATGGAGTACTGTGGCTATCGCAGCCCCATGCAGGGCACGCCACATAGTAGGAGCGTTAAGTCCCCCTCTTTTTGAGGACGTGGCTCTCGGGAGGAAGTCATGGCGCCATACACCTTCCGCACGTGACCTGCAGGTCCTTCTAACCGGACACGGATGTTTATCGGAGAGGGTACCTGCATCGCATTGTGTAGGACGGAGAGTGGGCGCCCGGGTGTCACCACTGCGCGGACGGTTCCATTGATGGACACTGGCTGGAGGCAGCGACTGTCGAGGTTGGGTCCGTGCTGAGGATAGGGCACGCCGTATCCTCGGTTAAAGCGGCAAATTGTGCGGTGCGTGCGAAGCCTTCGCGCGGCAAGCCCTAGTTTTCAGCCATGTGCGAGGCTGTAGAGGGAATGGATGCTCTCGCTCGTGCTCCTTTCTGCGAAGCAGTTTTATTGCTAGATGAAGGAGGCGGCGGAGACGTGACTGCGAGTCGCTACGTGCCATCAACATTCCCGGCTGTCCTGCGCCGTGGACCCTTGGTAAGACACCACGGGCCGTTCTCGGGTGTCGAGAGATGGACCCTCTCGGCCACCGTAAGGCGTGGGTCCTGTGGCGTGAGTGTTCGGGTGGACTCATCGTCCTTCCGTTCCTAAGATGACTGACTCAGGCCCGTGTCGTGCGGCGCGTCGTTGTTCCAACGCGCTTTTACTGAGAGTATTGTACAATCGAACCCCTGCGGGCCCACTATACGGTGAGAGCCCGTCGGTGAGCGGGGTTGTTCGATAAGAGTTACCCGTCGGCCGCTGGCACACAAAGGCTTCGAAGGAACCGGCTGGGTTTATGTAGTCAGTATAAAGGGTCTGACATAAACTCTCCTTACGCTGTACACCCACAGCGGAGGGGTCATACTGAATGATGTGTCGCATTTCGATTATAAAAAAAAAAAAAAAAAAAGGCGTCTATGTTGTATCCCTCCTAATAGTTTTGTGGTTGGGCTTTTGTGTGTTTCTCCTCACACTACAGAGTGGTAACAACTAGGTAGGCTCTCAGATCTGCGATTAGTACTAGTCTTTTTTTATAGGTATATTCACTATAATATATGTGTGGTCATTAAACTCCCTTAACTCTGTTCCAAATTTACAGCATCTCTGACTTTTATATTAGAGGAAGACTAGTTCTATTTTGCAGGTGATTATGAGTGAAGTGATGTCGAAAATAATCTAAAGCTTGGCTTTACCGACTTAACTTCGAATTTAATATGACCTACAGACTTATATAGAGAAATTACTGGTTATTTACGTATAATGCTGATTTCTATAGCTTTCACTGGATGAATAAAATTCTACGTTTCTTGGTTATTATCCAGAGTTCTCAACAGTATGCCGTGAAATGCGCAGTGAAATGGTTCAGTAAAGATGTGTACGGCAGTGTTTGCGTTGCGCTCGACTTGGCGGGGGCTTAAACTGCTGTGCCCTCAAATTACTGAACAATCGTGAATAGCCATAAATTTGCTTATATTTATCTGTACAACATTTTAAATTATCTCAAATTCACAGTACCAGTGTTATAAAGCTAAGAGCGAGTTTGTTTGTTTAAACCGCAAAATTTTAGGACACTCTTACATGAGGCAAGCTACTTTTGGAAAATTCTGTGGTTCCATCTCTCAGTTCCCATCGGGACGTACGGTTGAGAAACAACTTGTAGAAACATTCAAATCAAATACTGTGTCTTCGCCTAGCCTTTTTTTCACCAACCTATGTCTCTTTGGGGTCTGGTAGTTCTCTCTTCCAGTCTAACCGAGGATGCAGCTGAGAACCATTGTTTTTAGACATGGAAGCGACTGCCATTCTGATCCTGTCAAACCCAGTTACCCACGGGCACCCACTGCACCACCTTCGTAAGACTGGTTAGTCAAGACTTTCTGGCATTCTGTACTGAGCCCCACCGATAATACGACTGCCAAAACTCGAATGGTCAAAGAACAGCCGCATTATGACAAGATGGTCACTATCCATGCCACGGACCGACTGAGCGACACAAGCGTTTGCTTAACCTTAAGATCGATGTCAATCCGCGCGGCTTTGTCATAGGTAGTCCAGGAACTCTTCACAAAAAACATTTATTTGCACAAGAACTCAAGGCCTTGTTTGAAGTTAATTAACATTATATGACTACAGTTATTTTTATTTTGTTTGTTCAATTTCATAATAACCGTCTTTATTGCGTTCATCGTCCTTTTAATCTCACAACAAACACCTGAAATTTATTAGTGCATTCCTTAATAAGGACTGTATCATAATGTATTTATTTTTGTTCATATATATGAAGTCTTTTGGACTTTTTAGCGGTCTTGTGTGGAGGTGTGAGGCGGCCTATGGGGGCCTTGTCTCATCCACTTTTTTGCTCTTTTGGCGTCTTTGTTTGATAGAGCCATCTTTTTTGTATTTGTACTTTTGCGGCGCGTCCCCTAAAGTGGTTTCTTGAAGGGTAGAGTCACTTTCCAGAGTGTGGTCGATACTATTCTTTAATATTTTCATGCCTTTTACATACTCGCGGGTAATATATCGTCTTGTCTGGTTTTTTTCTTATCTTGTAAACAAAAGGGTTGATTAGAGAGGGGTGTTTCGCGAGGGTGTCTTGTTTGCGATTCGTCGATTTTTATGTGGTTTTTATGGGGTTGTTTGGAGGTTACCTGACTGCTGTATATTATTGTTGTTGTTTGTCTGCGGTCATCCGAGTTTCCCTTGGGGTCGGATGTAAATCCCGTCATTAGTGGGGTTTTATAGGGAACTATTACTAAGCAGCCCAGAGTCTGGGAGGATGGGCGGGGTTACTCGGTCTTCCTTATTGGCCTGGAGGGGAACGGGTGTTGAAGGCCCCCGAGATTGCCTGTACTCATGATTGTAGCCCTGTACGTTTTTTCCATGGTGGTTTACAATTTTCCAGGGTGTGTAGATGCCTAGCAGATAAATACTATGACTAAGAATATATATTGTTGCGATGGATCTTTAGGTAACAATTTTAGGCAACTCAGTTTGCTGGGTGTTTTTGGGTGTTGAATTTAATAGGTTATAAGCTTCTACTTGATAGAGAGGTCTGGGTTAGTGCCGTGTGGTATATTAAATATTGTACTCTATTATTTCGCTTACTTGGCCTATGATGCATAGAGTGGGGATAGCTGTTGGGCCGGGGGAGCGGGTGGGGTGGGGTTGGGGCCGGGATCCCGCCTCGTTGGCGTGTGCAGACGTTTTTGGGGGGCGGCAATTGAATATGTGTAAAGAGTGAATGTGAAGAGAAAGGAAGAGAAACGAGTTCTGTTGTTGATTGATTTATGTTGATTGATGGTTTAGTTTTTTTTTTTTAATGTTTCGATGTGATGTATTGAGTTTATAATTTCTGCTGCTCTTAGAAAAATTTCGGGGTGTCCTCGTCTTGCGGGCTTCAGCGGCATTGTGAAAACAATCGTCTCAATTTCTAGTAAGGTTTATCGATGGTGATGGTTTAAGGTAACATTTAAACTAACAATTATTTAAGCCGGCTTCCGTTTCCGTTCGCTTGTTTGGAAAGGAGCCTTTTTCTCAAATGCCTCACCTACTCTTTTTTTTTTTTTCCTTTCATGGTTACCTGTTATAAGGGATAACTTAGAAAAAATCGCCGCTTTTTCGTGGCTTGTTCGGCTTCGGCAGTGAGTCTGGCGCGTTGCCTTCCATGTGTTTGTTCCCGGTTCTCGTCATTATTGTTTCTTGTCTTATCTTTAGTTAGACACAAATCTTGTACTCTTGTTACAATTAATGATCATCCTGTAGCTCTTTTTGGAACCCGAAATATTGTGCGAGTGTTTTAGTGTATGCCGTCCCGTCCTCGAATATTATAGCGTACGGTTGGGTCCGGCTAGCCATTTCGATTTTATAGAGTTTTTAGTACATACTATCGACCTTTTTTATATTCGAATATTGTTATTAACATAGGTGTTTTTACATTTTGAAATAAAAGGAAATACGTGGGGGTTAGGATAATTAGTTTTGTTCATGGAGGAGGTCGGTTTGTGCTTATGAGAAAGGTCGATAATACATTATTGCTTCTATTTTATGATAGAAGGGAGGTTGAGTTTACATTTCCTCTTTGATAAAAATATTTTTTTTTTTTTCGTCAGCTCTCTGGAATAGGCAATTATGTATTAGTGCTCACTGCTGTTAGAACAATATTAAGGTTGTCTACTAAAATTGTTGCTTAGTATGTGAAGTAAATTTTAAAGGAATATTATAAATCTCCTCAATTTTATTATAATTGAAAGGATTTTTGGTCTCATACATAATGCTCCTAAGTTAGATAGTTAGTATAGTTTGAGTTGTAATTTGTGCTTGTGAATTTAAGTATTGTTGTTAAGTCTTCAATCTAAGAAAAGAGAATGCGCTTGCGCTCCTTTCTTGAATAATTTTTATTTTGTGTAACTTTATATTAGTCTCTTTAATTGGAAAGATAAAAACCGGGGGCTTCGATAGCTTTCGTTCCGAATCCGCTTTTTCAATATCCAAACTTCTTTTTGTGTCTTCTTTACTTTTTTTTGCAGTTTCTTCATAGTCTATTAAGAAAATCGGCGCTTACTTCGTTTTCAAAAATTGTTAAGTTCCATGGCTGAATGTCCGGAACTTTTTTGTCTAGATTTGGAGATATTTTTGTATTTTGATTTCCTAGGTCCCAGAACTGTATAAAAAACCTTCCGGCTTGTTTCTTATATTCACGGTTGTTGGTCCTATTAGTCACAAATGCGTGCTCCTTGGCCGGATTTGGGGTATTTATTGGTGTGTGTCTTTTTTTATAACCTTGTTGTGACTGGTCGTTGTTATTTTGTTAGTTGCTTGCTGGTTTTATTTTTTAATACCGCTATGTCATGGGCCGGGGTTCAAATTTTTGTCTTTCCGCCCTCCGTGGTACGGCGTTCTTTCATGCTTACGTGTTCTTGACGCTGGTTCTGCATGAATGGGGTGTTATTTTAGAAGGATAAGGGTTTTGGTTAAAAGGCTCGTTTTGCGTTACTTATAGTTATAACTTTTGAATAAATTACTAGAGATAGAGCTTATCTCCTATTACAAGAATCATGTTAATATTTATGTTTGGAATAGTTCAGTAAGGCTTTTTCCAAAGCTCTTCTTGATTCAGAACTTTGTTAGTCTTGAGCTCCGATTTTAGTCACCTTTCTGATATATTATAATGACCGCTAGAGACACCTTGTTCTACGTTTTTTTATTAACACAAGTATGTCGTTGGGCCGTGGTTATATGTTATTTCAGTTTATTGATCGTTCAAGGAGCTTTCCTCGGCCCTAGAGAAAATTTTTTTTTTACCAGGGTTCCATTTCTTTCATATGGGATACTTGTTAGTACGTCCTAAATGGTAGTTGATGTGCGTTACCTAACATGTGTTGGTTTTAGGGATATGTAATAGGGTCAAACCACAGACAGTTACATCAAGTTTATGTTTGAGGTATTCACGGTGAGGGCAGGTTTGAGATTTGTTTAGGAATCACACTATTCACATTCATATACGGGTCAAGTAGGTTTATATCTTACTATATCTCTTCTGCTGTGATTTTTTGTTAAGTTACTTTTTTTGTGTACGTTGGTACAGGTTTCATAAATTTGCTGATTAATTAGCAGTGGCATGTGGGCTAGTTTTATTTTTTATAGGGCTTTTGTTTGTTCCCTACAGAACATGATGAGATTGGCTATAATCCGACTAGCCTTGCTAAGATCATGTGTGATTATTGTTGTGTTCCAATATTTTCTTGCCGCTCCGGGTTGTGGTGATCTTGTGGAGTTATGTTTTTGAGGTTTTTTCTTTTTGGGATATTCTATATATCATAAAACTGGTTTGTTGTATGGTTCTTTTGGAGCCTTTTCCTATAAAATGGTACTTATTTCGATATCTTACTGAATAACCTGATTTTTATTGAGTTGCTAAAATAATTTGATTTGTATTTTGGTTATTATTGAAAATAGTCTTGGCCTTGATCTATTATTACAAAGTTTTGTGCTAAACCATTCTCCACGGAAGCGCGATATGTAACCTATACGGGGACAACATCTAGGTATTTAGGTTATCATATCACATTTATTGAGATTTTTTCTGTTACCAATATGTCTTTTCTAGGATGTGCGAAATTGAGTTTAAATCTAAAATGATAATGCTGTACATGGTGAATTTTATTTCTATAGCGGTAACAGAGTACTCCAAGTACGCTATACTTGGCCGTTTTTTTTCGAGGCCAGAAAATTTTTTGGCAGAGTGCTCTAGGTAGATATTTTTGTTTTTGGTCGTGGACTTTATTTTTTTTTATTCTTAATTTATAGGCATGCCTTCGGCTTATGATTTT
>NWSH02000162.1:2342838-2353312 GCA_002382865.2 Heliothis virescens | reverse complement strand
AAAAACTACTGGACCGATTTTAAAAATTCTTTCACCATTCGAAAGCTACATTATCCACGAGTGACATAGGCTATATTTTATCCGGGTACGGGCAATAATTCCCACGGGATGCGAGTGACACCGCGGGAAAACGGCTATTATATTATATATTATAAAAAAAAAAAAAACTTTACAAAAAAAACAAAACCGACTTCACAAAAAAACACTGAAAGGGATAAAATAAAACTTTTCACATGGCTCTAGAAGTCGGTGGCAAAATAAACACAGTCAACAGACCTGCAGACACCGACTTCTAGAGCCATGTGAAAAGTTTTATTTTATCCCTTTCAGTGTTTTTTTGTGAAGTCGGTTTTGTTTTTTGTGAAAAGTTTTTTTTTTTTTTATAATATATAATATAATAGCCGTTTTCCCGCGGTGTCACTCGCATCCCGTGGGAATTATTGCCCGTACCCGGATAAAATATAGCCTATGTCACTCGTGGATAATGTAGCTTTCGAATGGTGAAAGAATTTTTAAAATCGGTCCAGTAGTTATAATATTATATACTTAGTATATTATAGTATAGATAAAACCAAACAAACAAAGTTTTCCTCTTTATAATATTATATAGTATATTATAGTATATATAAAACTTTATTGATCCAAAGTTACATTTTGAAATCAAGTAACACAAAAGTAGTATAGGTAAGAGTTCACTGTAACTATTATCTAGGAAACATTTTTGTCAGTTCTGTGGTCCCCAAACTAGGCACTGCCTGTATCTTGGAGACCTGGGTTGTAATAACAACATTGAGGTTCTTTTCCTGGAAGAACTTCTTATCGTACCCCAATAATAAGTATATTGGTTTGGATACGCTAACTTTTGCATTAACTAGCATTTGAAAAGGACACTTAGACCAGAAGAGTTTGGGGAGAAAATTCGAGAATTTTATTGTTTGAATTCGAAAGCGTTATTAGCTTCAAGGGCTGTGTTAGCCAACATGGATACATATCTGATTAAATTTTATGCTGTCTCCAGTTCTAACCGGTTTTTCAAACCATAGACAGAATTGTGTTGCTGGGGGTTCCACCATTTCTCCTCCGCAGCTAAACCACAGGAATTGGTGAAGGTCGGTAGTTTTGGGGTCTTTTTCTTGCTCCGAAAAGGGCTGATATTCAGCCTACTTTGAATAAATGACTTTTTCATGAAGAAGAACGGACAAACTTCAAGATTCCACGGTTTCACATCAAAACAAAGCACACTACATGAATGCATTTACTACGGGTGTTACTGCAGCTATTTTTAAATGCACGTAGGTGGTAAAGAAGCTAGTAGTTCACTTGACATTAGCGAATGGTTCCTGCAAATTAATCAGAGGCATTTACTGAACGAAGTGAGGATGTAGATTGTGCTGTAATGCGGAATCTTAATTTTCTCTGTGATTTTGGTAACTCTTCATCATTGTATTTCTTGGCCTAGGCTTTTTTCAAACTATGTTGGGGTTGATTTCGGCTTTACCCAATGCAGCTCAGTATCAGTAAATCGACCCAGTTACCGAGGCAAAATTATACTCATTGGTAATGGTTGTCAGACTTTCAGGCTATTGACTACTCGTAATGACTGCCAAAGAGGTTCAAATGACAGCTCACCAATATAGCGTGCCATCCTTGTTCGCCGGAACTCGTTACGACAAAGATGGTCATTGGTCGCCCATCCACGAATTGACCGCGCTGTTGCTTAACCTGATGACCGATCCGTGCAGTAACTTTGCCACGAGCTCCTCAAATCTGATATATGTTGTCATAAAATTTCCAAAACTAATGTAGGTGCTAAAATTACGAACGAGGAGTTTCCTCCCGCCGGATAAAATCGTTTGAGCCAATTTCCAAGTGAACAGCTGTGCTCGAACAGGATCCTAATGGTGCCAGGTTCAATGCTGACTGTAAGTAGTTCATTGTCTTATGAGTTTAACTAGTGATGGGAGAAATATCTGCTTCAGTTTATACTTACGGAAATCTGGGATGAAAAAAGAGTTCCGAGTTTTTTTTTGGTGTTGCCAAAAGTTAATTATTGTTTATTATCAATGACCAGGCCATGATTTTTGACTAGGGTGCAAAGTTGGTAAACTCTTTCCGTGCGGTCTTTTCGGCGTTTACATATCTAGTTATATCAAGTATTTCCCGGGCTTAGAAGATATAGGGGATAGATATAGAAGATATGGGCATGTAGCTTAGAAACTTCGCACTACAGGAGATTTGATTACTTTTGGCAGTGTGAGCCATATATGGTCTCGTCTTGGCTATTTTGTACATGAAAATGTTTTTTATGGGATTAGCTAATGACTATGTTATGTGTTTTCGTGAATATCGTGCCTGGTGGAAATGTCGCAGCCAACTAGTTAAAATAGCTATTCAATCAAACAGCTAGCTTTTTGACTGAATAACGCTATTTAATCACTCGTCTAATTGTTTAATTTAAGCGCTCTAAACGGTCATTATTACAGCTGAATATAAAGCAAATGAAACTCCATTGGGAGTTTAAAAATTTTTCCGAGCCACTTTGGTGGCCTTAAAAATATTTCTATCTATCTATCAAACTTCAAACCACTTTCGTTCATTTAGATACACGAGTCAATTTCATTGATATATTACTCAATAACTGTCAGATATTATCAGAAGTCGTCGGGAGGCGGTAGATCAATCTCAAATCAGATTATCAATTTTTTCTGGCTTATCTTTATACGTGAGATTGGCAAGGAACCCCGTAACAGTATCTCAAATAATTTCGCAAAACCATTTTTGTTATCTAAATACTTAAACTATAAAGCTGAAGAGGTTGTTTGTTTGAACGCGCTTATCTCAGGAATTGCTGGTTACGATTTGAAAAATTAAGTTCTAACGGCCAGTTTCATAGATTCCACATAAAGTTTAGATAGCTAGCTGTCAGAATATGCCATAGAAATGTTTTTAATTTTGATTACTTTTCGATGGCATGATGTTGCAGATAGCTTTCTAGAATTCTATTTGAAACCTGTGAAACTGACTGTAACACTTCTAAAATTTTCTGGAAAATTGCAACTTTTATGCACGAAGAATTTTTAAAAGCTTCAAAATATTATAAATTGTGTCAAAATGTGAAATAATGATGAGGTAAAAAAATATTTCGATCTTTCAGAATTTATTTTGTTCGCAAACAATTTTGGTATCCTACCTACTGCGCGAATAATTTTATTTGAATCTCACTATAAGGACTTAGATCATTTTTTAGGCGTAAAGTCCAAAGCGAGATCGACATGTTGACCTTGATTTTTGAACCTGAGGTCATGTAATTACAGTTCACGATAGATCAAACAAAATTACATCACTTTTAACGACTGCAAAAAAGGAGATTTCTTTACTATATATTTACCTATTTGTATTTCAGAAAGTCTGACAACCAGTCTTACCAAGGGGTGCCAGCTTGCCCAGGTAACTGGGTAGTGGAGGTCAGACAGGCAGTCGCTCCATGCAAAACACTGGTTCTCAGCTGCATCCGGTGAGACTGGAAGCCGACCCCAAAAATAGTTGGGAAAAGGCTAGGGCAGATGATGACAGTCTGCCAGTCCATACGTATTTTTGACTTAAGTCTAGCCTCCATCTCGACTATGTTTTTTGTGGCCTATAAAAAGCGGTTTCACCCGCGTCTCGTGGGAACTACTCGGCGCACCCGGATAAGAGTATTTCAAATCGGACCAGTACTTTAATACACGTGTTCAAAATTGGTTTTAAAAACGTGTTTGACAAGTTTTTTTTTGTAACAACATTACATAAGTTCAAATATTGACCAAGTAAATAAAAGGCCATTGACCTTTTTAAGTTTACTTAGGGTCTCCCCACATTTATCGACGCGAAATCGGCTTAAGCCGAGTGCGTTACAAACAACACACTACTAAGTATATCGTCAAAACTTCCAAACACCTCGTTTCGTCGCAAGCCGTCGCGGGCGTCGTGACGCGTCGTTCGAGCCGAGCCCATGCGAATGGTATTAGTAACACCCTTATCACGTAGACATAAAGGTTTTTGGGGCGGTGTGTTAGTCGATAAATGTGGGGAGACCCTTACTAACCAAGTTTATCAATGAGTCATCTAGAAAGTCTAAACCTTGAGGACCTTGGAGGTAACAGTTACGCAAAATGTTGCGTCACAACACTAACTGGTTCAACTTAAATAGTTAAAACATAACTTTCTATGATGACATATTACATGCTTATTTTAAGATCAAGATACGTTTAAAACGTGTTTATTTAATGAAGTCATGAGGAACAAAAACAACGGTTGTCTGTATTATTTCTGTTACGGTATTATCGTAAACGGCTGAACCAGTGTAGACGGAATTCAATACAGATAGCTGCCGCACACGGCGTCTATGTCTGGCAGTCAATGCTGGCAGAACATAGATATTGTATTAGGAAACTTAAGCCATATGGCACGGCCGTGGCCGCTTGCTCGAGACTTGGCTGGGGCAGTCCGTGCCCCCAGATACTTTACTTTCGCCAATTGGTACCTACATCAATCAGTCAGACTTTAAAAATTAATCTTCTGTCTAGATATGAACCTCTTTAATTGGACATGACAAGATGAATAATAAATGGCGTCCTGATTGGTGGATTGTCGGCCACGGTGGCTGTTCTCATATAAGGTGGTCGCCAGCTGCGCAGGACATATTACAAAATTCCAAGACAAAACTATTTAGTTACCTACTATAAACTGCAATGTGAATAAATGTATATAATCGCTTTAGGTACTTATATCTCTTTTGAATCCTTACTATTATAATTTCATAACAGCTAGCTTCACACACTAGGTCTACTACTATCTGACATCATCTCACAAGTTCTTACTAACCTAACCTAACATCCTTTCTTTAGCCATAATAATATTATTATCATTCACACAATCCATTCCCGCTTTTGTTTTAAACTTGGCTAGACACCTATAGGTACTCTACTTTGTTAGGTGCTTAACTAAAGACAAATATTACCGATATAACATAACTTTCAATTTAAAACTAAATGCGGCAATTTAAATAACAGAATAAAAGTTACTTAACCAAATATGAAATAATTCATTATTTTAAGTATTTTTTTAGGGTTTCGTATCCAAAGGGTAAAATGGGACCCTGTACTTAACTAAGACTTCGCTATTCTTCCGTCCGTCTGTCACCAGGCTTTATCTTAAGAACCGTGATAGTTAGCCAGCTGAATTTTTCACAGATTATGAATTTCTGTTGCCGCTTTAACAACAAATACTAAAAACTAAGAATAATAAAATAATATTTTTAGGGGGCTCCTATACAACAAACGTGATTTTTTGTACGGAACACTACGTGCGCGAGTGCGACTCGCACTTGGCCGACCTTATTCTATTTATTGTGTAAAAAGTATCAAGATTGCTTAGCTTTAGATACCTAGCTAACCAAAAGCCAAAAGGCTTCATCATTATAAACAGATTACAACTGAGCATGAGCATGAATCTATCGTTTGAAGCCGCAATTACCTGGTGGCACGAATAACCAGCAACGTATCGTCACAAAGCTACAATCAGTAACTGTCATGGCGGATAGCACTGACTTATTAGTATAAGTAGGGTCATTTGTGTCTTGCAGAATCTCTTGAATTTTAATGTCTTATGTTTCTAGAAGTTTCTGTACTGAAGTTTAGTATGTGATAGATAAATAAGAATTTTACATGCGTTCATAAAAGATACACGCGAAAAACATAATTTTTCACGGCAATCGGGTAAAAGATTAAACAATAGGTAGGTAACGTAAAATCTGTGTATTTTTCTTGAATTATATAATGTTAATACATGTGCATTTCAATGGGTTCTAAGAACTTACTTCGGCTTTGGTGAATCCCGCAAGAAATTCCGTTCAGTAGTTTTTTGAGTTTTTTGTCCCTATCAGAACAGGACTTTGTTTTTTTATTGCCATAGAAGTCGAATTATGGAAACTGAACAAAAACAAAGACGATTCATGTACCCACTGTGACGTACAGAAAGAAAAAACATAACTCTACTTGGCAGTCGGAAAAAAAAAATATTGTCATCTTCCTGCCCTTATCCCAATTTATGTTTCTTCTCAGCATGTTTTCTTCTTCCATACTCTTCTATCTGCCGTCATCTCACAAGTAACATTCTTCCTAGCTATATCGACTTTCACACGATCCGTCCATCGTTTCTTTGGTCGTCCCCTTCCACAATATCCATTCACATTCATGGTAAAAATAAAATTATTGGCTAAAAATAGCACAATCTAGATATAGGTAAGTTTACACAAGAAATATTCTTGTTGTCAAACTAGACAAGTGACCTTTCCCTCAACTAGGAAAATCCCAACGAAAGATTTCATTAAGATTAAGCTTATTATTTGGCCTAGTTTAGTACCTATCTACACTTAATTTTAAGGAAAGTATCTACTGGAATTTTACCTAGGCTCAGACTAGAGACATTGATGACAAAATCTCTTTTTATATACTTACCTTCTGTAAATAAATACTTATTCACGTACCTAATCACCTACTTACTCTCATTTCTCCATGAACAGTCCTTTTAGTATCTTTTTTAGATATGGGAAATGATCAGATGACCCCTCCCGCTGTGGGTCAGCGTGAGGGAGTGTCAGACTCTTACTGACTGAAACCCACCTTTGTCCCTCTGGCTCTTTGAATACCAGAGACGTGGTACAGACACCAGCACATCAACCTTCCTCAATCTGTCAAATTTCTTCAATAGAATGATGAAGAGATGGCAAAATTTGTAAAATTTCCTTTAGGTTGACCTGCTATCATTTGCACGAACTGCAAAAATCCCGCAGCATTTTTTTAAATCCTCGATTACCTTCTAAAATTCTTACTGATTGCTGATGTCTAAATAAAGCAATTAATAGTGTTGTTATTATCGATAACTTCACTATCGATACATAAGTGGCACTTAAAACCACTTTGAACTATAAATAGTTTCCTCGTATTGATTTCAAAGTATTTAGGTGACTGGGTGTGAAAACTTTCACATAAGGTTTACCCACTTAGATAAGCGTTATCTAATTAAGCCAAACTCAAGCATCATTGTCCTAATGTTAAATGTTTGTAGGTACTATTTACTCGAATGAAGGAGGGTAATGCTTTTAAGTTCATTAGGTGAAGTCTACTTAGATATTTACTAACTGTGGGTCGGCTTCCAGCCTATCAGATCTTGTATGCAACTGAGTACCAGTGTTGACTACCAACCTAGATTGGATCTAGGATGCTGCATTTTTTTACATGGATCGACTGCCTTTAGACCTCCTCAACCAAGTTACCCGGGCAACCCAATAAGTTTAAGTAAGTTAACCCCTTGCTAAGTTTGGTTGTCTGTCAGACTTTCTGGCTGCTGACTACCCGTAACGACTGCGAAAGATGTTCAAAGTTACAAGGAGAAACTTATCATGACACCCATTCATAAACCGACCGGGCCAATTCCAACCCATCCATGACCGATTTTGCAATAAGAGATTGAAATACGAGTGCATAATGTATATGGAGCTAGGTTCAAAACTCAATTTCTAATCGAAAAAGTATAGATAGAAAACTTATAAGAAATATCACCATTAGCCAAGAGCAACTACATCTATTTTCTTTATTCCTTCTTCTGTATGGCAGATTTGACAAATTCAAAATGAATGAATCATCATGCGTCTTCTGTGCACGAAGTTTCTTATTCTATTGTACCCATTGATATACAAGATTTGTAGTACTTCAATGATTGTACCACAATATTATGTATTTTCCTAATCTGTGGTATGTTTGTAAATAAAGACACAGGTCGTGTGAACTCTAGAAAACAATGGCATATTATTATGATTGCAAAACGCATAAACTATTTATGTTTCTTCATCTGTATGCTTATGTATTTTGATTTCGTGACTCTCGTCAATAGCATTCTGTTTTTACGAGCTGAGTATAGGTATAAAAATAAAAAATATGTAAGTATTTCACAAAAGGAAAAAAGGAAAATCCTTGTCTATTTATAAAGACTTAGGTACTTATGTGATAAAGTTGTTATTTTTTTGTACCGTTCCGGTTTGAAAAATTCTTTCAGTGTTAGATTGTCTATTTATCAAGAAAGGTTAAAGGCAAATTTTATCTTTCCAATATTTGTGAAAAACTATTGGGTTCAAATTCAAATTGCGGTGCTTTCAGGCTAATGGGTTTTTGTCGCGCCAAGCAAAACCGAGCTACAAAAACATGTAGTTTAGTTTAAAAGGCATCTTTCGTAACAGTACTTATTTGTCAATTGTTTGCGCGTATACGCACGACACCGTCCATATGAAAGGAGCTCTGAAAATCCGCCAGTTTAAATCAAACTCAAAAAGCATTTATTTCAAGTGGACTGAAAACAGCACTTTTCGAACGTCAAAATTACATGAGACAGCCCCAAAAAACGCACGCGCTTCACCACCTCCTATGACAGGGGTTACACGATCAGTCTGGCTTCAGTCAATTCCATCAGTCTGGTCATGAATGATGGGAGACTGATCGTGTAACTGGATTACTGACGGACTGATGGTCCAAAATGTACCGTGTTTTTGGCCCGTCAGTCTTTCGTCAGTCTGTGACTGATGCCTGACGCCATGAATGACGCCAGACTGATCGTGTAACCCCTGTTATGTGTCTTTGCTGGGAAGAAGAAGTAACCAACAAACTAGCCAGCAACACTTGTCTGTCTGTTTAAAGCTGCATGTTGATTAAACTGCATTTTTCGAACGTCAAAACAAGAACAGTGTTTTTGTTGGGAAGAATTGACGCAACAAACTCTAAAGAGAAACAGAATGATGTTACCAATAAATGCTTTTTTAGGGTTCCGTACCCAAAGGGTAAAACGGGACCCTATTACTAAGACTTCGTTGTCTGTCTGTCTCTCTGTCTGTCTGTCTGTCTGTCTCCACGCTGTATCTCACTAACCCTGATAGCTAGAAAGCTGAAATTTTCACAAATGATCTAATTCTGTTGCCGCTATAACAACAAATACTAAAAATGAAAAAAAAAATAAGGGGCATGGGGTACGGAACCCTTCATGCGTGAGTCCAACTCGCACTTGGCCGGTTTTCTACACTGTTTTTCTACACCACAAAACATCGCAACAATCATAAAAAAAACTCCCCAAAAAGGTCATACCAATCTATTTAGTCGTCCCGATGTCATGACCTACCTCATACTTATAGCATAGTAACAGGCAATATGATCACTATATATCACGGTAGCCCAAACCGCCAAACTCAAGGTGGAAGGGGCCCAGGGTCCCCTATATGTCCCCCCATTATGTAGTCTGGTTCACGACCTTCGATAGCTAACTGCTGGTTTTGGAAGTGGTGATTATTATGACTTGAATTTTGATTGGAAGGTGAAATAACAGGGCACTGAGACTCACAGTTGAAGAGTTTGCTTGAGCGCGCTAATCTCAGGAACAAGTAGTCCAATTTGAAAAAAAAAATGTCCAAATTGAAACATTAACATTCCACTATTGTGATAATGTTGAAAATCTATTAGGTAAAGAAAGTCAGATTGTGGTAGGTTGATGTGCGTCGATCGGTGTGGCGTCTGTACATTTCATAAAGTATAAATTACAGACACAAATTTGAGCTCACCCACTTTTGTGAAATAAACCTGAGGGTTTTTTTATCCGCTAGGTATATCCGGAAACAGGGCAGGAAGATGATGATGATATCCGTGGCGGGTTCCAAAAGTTACCGCGGCCCTGGCACACAAAGGGCTCCCGAAGGAACACGGTGGGTTTTAGTCAGTAAAAGTCTGACACTCCCTCACGATGTCATCCACAGTGGGAGGGTCATACTGATTATTTCCCATAAACAAAAAAAGGTTTTTTTTATCCTGTTTTCATCAGAGGCTTTGAAGAATGACCGGAAACGCTAAGAGTGTCAGATAATGTTGTTGATATTTCAATGGATAAGTATTATGATTTATTGTATTGCGGTATTGAATAGCTCATTTAAACGACTGTAACCTCTTCTTCCGGTGGAATCAGGGGGCACGGCAGTGCCCCCGCCAAGTCAAGCAGAAAAAAGCGGCACGGCCGTACCATACTTTTCTCGAAGCAATTCAGGCCATTTTCGACTCCCTATAATTTCGTTGTGGATAAAACTAGAAGCCTGAATTTTCAGCACCTAATCAGGAATTGTATAAATACGGTGTATTTAAAATTTCAGACAATTTGAACCAGTAGTTTCAGAATGACAACTTGGTAAAGTTTCTGAATTTTGTCACTCACTGACTGACTCACCGATCATCAAAAGTATAAGGCACTTCTAGCAGACATAAAGGCTTCAAATTTTGAATATATATAGAGTTCAGTGTCCTTATTATGGGAAAATTCAAAAATTTTGTAATTTCGGTCCAGTTTTCTAAATACACTAACTGCATGAATAACTTTGTAATCCTATATAAATGTATAGGATTACAAG
>NWSH02000162.1:2321083-2332614 GCA_002382865.2 Heliothis virescens | reverse complement strand
ACAAAATGAAAATAACAAAAATGAACTAAAGTCGTAATCACATTGCTGATAAAATGTTATTATGAGAGCATGATTCTAATCTTTTTCTTTTTGTATATTTGAGTGTATTTTTGGTTTTTAATACGGGTCCGTTTGTTATGTTCATATTGTAATAGCTTAATTTTTTTTATATTTTCTTGTTAGAGGCTTTTGTTTTTCGTGGTGAAAATCCTTGTGCATGTCCTCGGCTTTGGGAAAGAAGGATCTGTCAGATTAATGCTCACTAATACCACCACAAATGCGTCGAGAGTAGCGGGTGCACTTTAACTTCCGCTGTCTTGGACGATCCCGCCCGCATTTAGATCACAATTCTGATGATCTCACTCGTGACACTCAGTTGCCTTTTGCGTATTAGAACTACAGGTTTCTACCCGTTATCGGTCCTGCTGGGCTCATATGGTTTTGCCGACATCTTTTTGAGGCGCACCAGTCGACTATTCGAGATCGGTTATTTCTGAACAGGTGAACGGCGATCCATATACTACTCATTGTCCGCAAGCCCGTGTCATCTATTATAAGTTTTTATGAGAGAAAAAAATACATTTATTTGTATCTCCAATAATTAATTAATTAATAAAACAAATCATAAAAGAAATATGGTGTTTTATTGCGGAATACTTTAAATACATAACAGTCAGACTTTAAATGTACATTGTAAACGAGTCCTAATATTTCATTTTTGTTATTTTTTGTAACGCGTTTCATTTTTGTAACATTTTCATTTTTGTTTCGTTTTTGTCACAATGGTCAATTTAAATGATTTTCACCCAGAAACACATAAACATCTTTTGCGAGAAAGAAAAAGTTGATTTCTGCACGTACACCAAAAAACAAAATATAAAAGTTCAGAGTGCCAATTATGGAAATATCTTGAAGAACAACGATAGCCTTTGCATTGTGTTGCAATCGGTTGTATTTGAGGACGACGCCTACGCATTGTGAACCAGTCGAATATCCTTACTACCAAATATGGACGCTGACGAGTTTCTTTCAAGACATTTTTCAACTAGATACTTATATTAGTTAGGAATACTTTCTATTATTTTACGGTCCCGTCGTTAGTCTACTAGTGCAAAGTACTTGTTTGCACAAATTCGCTTTAAGGCAGATCTGGCCTGTAGGCATGCATGTAGGTACCTTTTGGTCAGATGTTGGGGCCGCATTTGCCCAATCCGGGGTAGTCTAGTGAAAGCGCGACTACCGTGTCTCGGCTCGGATTCGTTTCCCTGGTGAGGCTGAAATCGGTTTGTGGGTTTCAAGAGACGATGGTATTACTTACCCGGAATATGAAAATTGGTGTTGATTGTTGTCACCCACGTCTCGGGCGGTCCTGCGCCTGATCTCTCACCTGACGTCTCGGATTGCCGTAAAACGAAGGGATTTGTGTAAATGGAAAAAGTAACATGTTCCTTTAAAGGTGAAAAACCATGAGAAACTTCTTTCAATTACTTCATTAAAAAGCAATTCAGTACAAACGAAATATTGATAGCAACACGATGACGTCTTCTATCCAATTTTAGACAAGGGTCAATTAACTATGACGTACACACAACGCATATTAAAAGGTAGGCATGAGTGAGGCAACTCATCCTTCCCCGGCTTAATTTGAATGGTAATCTATAGTGACCTATTGGGTAATGAGTAGAGTGCTTTCAAACTAAGTAGCGGATTTCATGCTTAGGTTTTTGCCCATACGAAGACGCACGAATACGCGCGACGTGGTTTTTGCTGTCCGGAATTTGTCGCGCGTAGAAAAATAGAGCGTTTACGTGCGACTAAATTTTAATCCGCTTGAGTAAAAGTCATATTACGGCTGTTCCCAATATTCTATCTATTTGTCTTGCTTACTGGGGATAGGAATTTGACATTACATGTATGGGTTAAGAGGGAGGTTAGACAAAGTCTAGGTTTTATAGCAACAGAACGCCTTTTTTTCGAGGGTAAATCATTAGATGACCGCTCCCGCTGTGGGTGCAGCGTGTCAGACATTTACTGACTAAAACACACCGTGTTCCTTCTTGCGCCCCTTGCGTACCTGGGCCGTGGAAACTCTTTCGAACAATCCCGCAATCCTGGCAGGCTCTGGCCCTAGTGGGCTCCGCAGGGGAGTAAAGGTACCTGAAATCTACCTTAAGTTTTGTTCTTATATCTTACGCATTTCTCATATAAGTAAGGTTTTGTTTATTCAAGTGGAGTATTAAGATAAAGTATGCGTAGATACAACTCATAAAAATAGTTTGTTGTGACGATATAACGTTAAGTGGGTATTTGCTGAGATGCTTTCTGATAGTAAAGATAACGTTTTGTCTGATATCGAGTTTGTTTTATTTGCGGTAAATCCCTGCTCTTGGTGCGTAAGTATTATTAAGCAATTTCTATTTGACAACCAGTTACAGAGTATTTTTATAATTATCTCAAGGATTTCGCTGGGATTCCCGCAAAGAATTTTTCAATAAACCTTTAGGGTTCCGTATCCAGAAGGTAAAAGGACCCTATTACTAGTTCACTGTCGGTCTGTCACCATGCTGTATCCTCTGAACTATGACAGCTAGAGAGCTGAAATTCACAGATGATGTATTTCTGTAGCCGTTTCAACAACAAATAATAAAAACTACAACTAGAAAAATAATTTTAGGGGGCTTCCATACAAAAAACGTGATTATGGACGTATGGAAACCTTCGTGCGCAAGTCCGACTTGCACTTGTTTTTCTTCTACGTCTGCGCACGTTGAAACATGTGACCATTTTCTCTGCATACAAAATATCGCGCAGTGCAACTTTGACCTTTATTTTTTGTAAGAAGTTTCGTCAAGGTAGCCTTGCATTAAAAATAGGTTAGTAAATAATAAAATAGGTACCTACAATAAAAATTTAAGAACTTAATTGCTCTCATAATTTTTCCTTGTAAGAACCGGTATTCAGAAACATTAACTAAGTAAACCTAGAACAATTATTATTCATTTAGCATTTTATTACACAAAAAGAGTACCTATTAAAGTTATTTTTATGAAACTCGTTATGGTTTTAGATATTGAAAAAAAAACACGACTGTTTTATGTAAATTAATTTTATTTCTTTGAAACTTATAAAGTTCAGTATATTTATTATTTTTATCACAAAATAACAACCATAGACCTAGAGAATGAATTAAGTTCTATACATGTAGAAAACACTCCGTCACGTCTGTCTGTCTGTCTATTGAATACTAGCTTCTGCCAGCGGTTTCAACCGCGTCCCGTGGGAACTATTCAGCGCACCCGGATAAAAAGCCTATAGCCTACCTCGATAAACGGGCTATCTAACACTGAAAGAATTTTTCAAATTGGACCAGTAGTTTCTGAGACTAGCGCGTTCAAACAAACAAACTCTTCAGCTTTATAATATTAGTATAGATAAACTCAGAAACTATTGAATGGATGTTCAGTCACGAGCAATAATCTGTATTCCTACACCTGTCAAAATTCAATAGAGGTTTTCTCCATTACAAAATAGGATGAGACCTATTGTATAATCTACCTAGTTTGTCATAGAACTTACTTTTAAACAAACATTTCACAAGGAAATCAATCAAATGTTACCAACTGAATATGTCATATTATCACATTTTCACGAACAGAGGCACAGGGAAAGGTCAAGGTATATTAATTTACACCCAAAAGAAACCTATGTTTAAATAAAAAAATACATTCTCAGTCCATTCCCTAAGTTTATGACAACAATAGCTTATAAACTAATTCTTCTCTGGTGTTAAGTTTATTTCTCCAGGGTTTAGTTTACTTCTCCGGTGTTAAGTTTGGTGTTAAGTTTATTTCTCCAGCGGTGCGTAGTTGAGTAACTTCTCGATGAGGTCTACGTGACCTAGCAGCATTCTTCTGCAGCAGTACCTCTTCAAGCCGAGAGCGTCGAGGGCATCACTGGAAATAAATTTCGAGATCACAAATTATGTCAAACCTAAAAATTATACCTACTATTTACATGAATATTATCTATGTCTATGTACATAGACACCTATGTCTGTGTAGGAGGTATTATTTCCTATCACAAAGTATTCAAGCATGTAAAATAGATTAACTTACATAGTTGCTATTCTAAAAACTCATCAACATTTCTTGAAACTATACTAGTATTGTATGGTACAGCCATTATTTATGCTCTCACGTTTTATGTTGCTGGCAACTTATTATTCCATTTTGAATGGATTTGAAAACTCGCTCACATAAAATACAAAATGTGAAGTCATTACAGTATCTTAAAGTATAATAAGTAGGTACTTATACCATTTCCATAGAAAACATTATTGTACCATAATTCTACAAACTCTTTTTGTCATATTCATGGAAAACTAGGCAACTAAAAATACTAGTACTCAACCCCAACCAGTCTTTTTCTTATCGAGTGAGCTGCAGGTTTAATCGCCTAACAAGCCCTAGTGTCAGAGTTTTCTCAAATCCGCCTGACGGCCTCTGACGTGGCTTTATACACGACTGCTACTGAGTAGCATTCGAGGACGCCGGTTTTACGTGGCCTCCCAGGCATGGGGGTGTAACACCGCCAACTTCCAAACTCCAGGCTGCTTTGTGAAAGTTTCTAAAACCCACAAAGCGATTTCGGCCTGGCCCGGGAATCGAACCCGAGACCTGTGATCGGCAGTCGCGCAATGCGACCACTAGACCAACGAGGCAGTCGGGCAACGAGGCAACCAGTGGGATAGTGGGACTGGAATAAGATCTCGATATATATACCTACTAAAGAAAAGGCTAGGCAGATAATGATTTTGAGTATTCTCTTCTAACAGGCACTAAAATTACAACTTATTGAACTAAACTTTGAATACATATTTACTGATCAATATTATAAACTAAAATATGAACCCTGAACAATCATAGCTGCGTCAGGCATTCCAATTATAAAGAAGAAACAAATGCAACCTTGTCAGTCTCCACCCGTCAACCTCAGTAATAAATAGTATTTTCTCAAAGCCATTTCCTGGAGATAAAACCAGTTTTCCTTAAGCTTTTTATTACTTCAAATAGAGTGATAAGGGTAAATTATCTCTTTTATGAATGCCATTCAGTTAATTGCTGTTGTTTTGTAAGAATTGTAGTGTTTAGTACCTTTTTTTTATGGTACTTGTTGTTTAGTTTGAGTAATAAAAAGTTGACTTTGTAGGTAGATAATGAAGATGTGTAAATATTGACTTGTCGGTATAGTTCTCACAATTTTTTTGACACCATAGAATATTACACAAGTGAAATGTGTGGACTACATACTCGGAATTTAGTTGTAGACCAATAGACCCCATTGATTTTATGATCATTTGCTAAAACTGTACCTGGTATATGTTTAAACCAGGTTAACAAAAAGTAATGAAAGAGTGTGATAAAAAGTGATTGAAAATTAAGAGGGGCATGAGCATTCTATAGGGTAAACATTATAGAGCGCTCATTATCCTCCTGCCCTTACCCCAATTTTATTAGGGGTTGGTGCTGCATGTTCTTCTTACATATTTTTCTATCTGTTGTCGTCTCATGAGATGAGATTATAACCCTTTAGGCGGTATAATCTCATAATAAGTAAAGCAATGTTTGGACACTTTTCTTAGTGTATTTCAAAGATTTATACTAACCCCTCAGTATATTCTGCTTGCAGGAGCCCGAGATAGGCCTCCCATTTGTTTCCAATAACCTTCCCACAAGTAAAACATCGCACTGGAATGATCATTTTGAACTGTCGGACCTGAAATGAAAAAACATGGGTTCAGCCTTAAACTTACAGTACAGATAACAACTAGCATGTTTTAGAAGTAGTCTAATTACATTAAAATATAAAGAACTTGAAGAAACATAGGCATAATACGGTTAAATATTTTCAAAACAAACTCGCGTTGAGATTTTGAGGTTATGTTTCTGTAAATACAAATAAAGTTCGCCGTTTATATTTCCTTACTTACAAATCAAATGTTTCAAATATTTGTACAAAGCTTAGTAGTCTTAAACCGACGATAATTGTATTATTTCTGTAACTTTGTGATACAAACACGCAAAAACGAGACGGCCTTACTGCGTGACAATGACAATCACTGACGTAAAACTGAACGTATGAGTGAAGTACACCGAAACTGCTCATTCGATTCGAGCATAGATAATATAGTATATCTCAGTGTTGCCCAGAATTTATTCACCTGGGTATTTCTTAATTTGTTTAATTTTGAATAATTTGTTGTGCGTTTAAGAAATATTTATTAATAATTATTACTAAAATTATCTACTAATAAGCCGTCTATTGCATTAACTGGTTGAGTTCCGTGAAGTAACCGGTCACCGCGATGACATCATATATCATGCAAATAAATGTTCAACGGGTTGAGACATCCAGATAAACGTGTTAGGTACACGTTTATCTAAGTAAAAGTAAAAAGTAAAGTAAAAATCTTTTATTCGCAGAAATATGGTACAATAAAGATGGTAACAGTATTATAAGTAGCTTAGCACTTTATCTGGATGTCTCAACCCGATCTCTCAACGTAGCATGTATCTTGGACACTTTTTTTTACAATTATTTGTCTTTGTTACAGGGATTAATAACTTCATCAGCCACTAAACAAAATCCAGATCAAAATGACGCTGAGTATGGAACAATACCTAACAACAGATGATAGCCAATCGGTGAGTTCCTATTATACTTTTGTTATATTTATGTGTGTGACAATTCAGTAAATTAAAAGCTGCCTTTAGTAAAAATAATAAGTTAAACCTGAGAAATATTTGATTACTTACTTAAAATATTAATTCCTGCTTTTTCACGGAACAAACACAAAATAATTATAAAAAAACTCATTATACCCACACAAATGTATGTTTAACAAAAAGTATATCAAGAAATAATGACGAAGTTTAATTAAGAGTATGAACGGATAGATAAAATGATGTTTGGCAAAACAATCAAGTTATTCGTGATAGTGGAGAATAAATTCTGTGGCTCAGAATAAGGAAAAGTAGATAATTTTGGTCATAATACAACTTCCTTACCTTTTCTATAAAAAATAAATAATATTTTACATCAGAATCTGCACAAAGTAGTTTAGTAGAAACTTCCAACTGTTGGCAACATTACTTATCGATCTGTCCGTTTGACAGATTTTTCATATTCGTTCATTCATTTTCTTTTCATTCAGTCATTAGCTATTTTTGTAGTGCGTGTTTTTCTGTGTTGTGTGTGAATTTAAATAAAACAAAAATAATAATTTGTATGAGAAAAAGTGTGGAAATCTGTGTAAATGCTATAATTAGCTGAACTGCGTAATCACTGCAGACCTTGAAGAGAGAACAATGATCTTTTGTTAAAGGAAAATTGACTCATTCTAAGTGAATGCTGACCTCAAGTTATTTTCGATTCTACTATTCGTTATTAAACTAAACAAAAACAGTAACCTTAAACCTAATGTTCTAATAAACCAATAAATGCATTAACAAAATTATGAAGCAATATAATTAGTAGCACGCGCAATATAATTAATTTAAACAAAAGTGTTTTAACAGCTGTTTAAAATATTGAAAACAATGGACTCGGAGTATTCCGAGGACGATGTTCAACCTCTTATTCAATATGAGAATAATAGAGATTTGTATTTGGAACTCACTGCACAGAAAATCAATGCTGACCCTGAGTTTGTACAGGTAATAGACAACTGTATTTTTACTTTATTTATGATCTAAATCTTAAATAGTTATAAAACTTTTGTTATATGAAAATTATTTCGATCTGGGTCAATGGGTTATCTTAGGGGTTAAATCCTACTGCAATTTATGCTAACTATATTATTGCCATAATTAATTTTTTTTAGCATGCTGGTTAGATAATAGTTAATCTCTTTATAACTTTAATTTATTTTCTAAGTTCTTTATAACTTTATTTTATTTATGTATTTTTATACACATGCAATAGAGGAACACAACAGGAAATAAATAATTTACTAAGGATTATTCCTAGTCGGAATTTTTTTTTTCAAGCTTGTAAAAAAAAAATGCAACTGCTCATATTTTTAAGACTGGCTGGAAACTGGTTTAACAAGTCTGGTGACGAAAGATAAAAATAAAACTTGCAAGATTCCTTAAATTAGTTTTAACTAAGTAAACTTCCAATGAAAGATCAAAGACAAAGTCAAATGTTTTTATTTCAAATAGACCTTTGCAGGCTCCTATGAAATGTCACACAAAAAGTTGGTCTCATGGAGAAGAACCGGCAAGAAACTCCATTGACACTCTTTTTAATAAGTAATATTTTCACAAACATTCTATTACATAACAATATTTCATCAACCGCTTGTATGCCAGTAATTATAAGACAGTAGAAAATGTATATGTGTCTAGATTATATCCATACTCCAGGCGTATGACGGGTCAATAAGTATTTTTCTGTCGGAAACTTTATTGAAATCCTATTATTTCTTTGATCCCTTAGATATATTAGGTAACTCACACAGTACTTAGTTTTTGGTCAGCGGGTCATCTTCAGGCAATCAAATAATTGACAATTACATTGCTATCTTTTACAGGATGCTATACTTAAAAACTTAACAGTTACTTAACCCTTAGCCACTTACCACCAGTTTTGCTTCTGTAACAACTTACCACCGGTCTGGGAGACCGCACGCTTTAAGTGGCGCAGTTATAATGAATAGTTAAAAATAAAGGATTTATTATCATAAAATAGACATTTATAAAGTATAAACTATCCCACCAAAAACATTCTGTAAAAAACTAGCCAATTCTCGCTGAAGCTGCTTGTATATCTCTAAAAAGTAATGAAATCTAGACAAAGTCGTGCTGAGTCTAAGGATTCTTACTGCGGTTTCTTTACTATTATTATAGTTAATGCTGTATGACTGGCCGTTGATCATTCTTTAAACGTTAGTGAGTACAAGTCAACGGCCTAACTAATAGTTTGATAGAAATGGAAATGAGGGTTGTTTCCGGTAAGCTAAAGTAATAGATTTTCTGGTAGTAAAATGCTCAGTAGCCATCACAATGAAGTAGATAGTATTTAAACTGCTAATTAAAATGGTATTCTTTGAAGCAGCAATTTCCATAGAAATATCTATATTTCCTGCCTAATATTTTATCCTTACTTAATATTCTAAATTGTGAAAGTAATGCTATTTATCTTTCGGATTTCATAAAAACTCCTGGACTGCTTTAAATGAAATTCAGTACACTTATAGTCGCTGTGGGTTATTCGAAAGAGTTACCTTGGCCCTGGCACACAAAAGGCTCCCGAAGGAACACGGTGGGTTTTAGTTAGAAAAAGTCCGACACTCCCTCGCGCTGTCACCCACAGCGGGAGGGGTCATACTGATGATTTCTGATCGAAATAAAAAAAAAGTACACATATAGTCTATTATAGAGAAGAAACAAGGGCTACTTTTTGCCCGGTTGTGGGAAGTGGTTCTCTCAGAATTTGGCATGAACACGTGGACACTATGATTTCAAATTGAAATTATTCCACTCAGTTTGATTAGCTAGTTACCATACAACATTAATGCTTGTAAAACCCATTTTATCTCAATGAATACGCTCTTGTATAGTTATCAAAGTATGCCATTACTCATCCAGTGTTGCAGCTGTTTTATAATAAATGAATAATTGATAAACTATTACAATACTGTGAATGTAATACGTAATTAATTGCAGCAATTAGTTAATTATTTAGATAACAGCTGTTGTTTAATGGTTCAGGTAATTTATTGAAGTTATCTGTTAAATATTTATTGTTGTTATACAGCTTTTTGTAACTCCTAGGTTAACCTTTGTTACCTTTGAAATATAATTTTTATAAAAAATGGTACCACACTCTTCCTGTCGTTTCGGTCCGTTTTGGCCGGTTATTTAAACAAATATTTATTTATTTTATTTGTACATTTTACTACCATACTAGATTTAGATTAGGTTACCATAAAGTTGCTAGAAGCCAATTTTGGAGTAGCAAACTTATTAGACAAGAATTATCTATACTATACTAATATTATAAAGCTGAAGAGTTTTTTTGTTTGAATGCACTAATCTCAGGAACTACTGGTTCGATTTGAAAAATTCTTTCAGCGTTAGATAGCCCATTTATCGAGGAAGGCTATAGGGTACTTTTTATCCGGGTGCGCCGAGTAGTTCCCACGGGATGCGGGTGAAACCGCTGGCGGAAGATAGGTCCTCAGATCAGTACCACATCTACATTATGATTTGAAGATATATCTCACACAGTGTTACATTATTTATCACTTCCAACTATGAGTATATGCAGAGATAAGAGAATAAGGTTGTCACTGATATTATTTTAGTCTCTATTTACCAAAACAATATTCAAATCAAAATCTATACTAATATTATAAAGCTGAAGAGTTTGTTTGTTTGAACGCGCTAATCTAAGAAACTACTGGTCCGATTTGAAAAATTCTTTCAGTGTTAGATAGCCCATTTATCAAGGAAGGCTATAGGCTACTTTTTATCCGCGCAGAAGTTCCCACGGGAAAGCAGGTGAAACTGCTGGCGGAAGCTAGTTAAATACATAATAATACTAATAAGATTGTTTGTCCTCAGGTAGTATACGGCTACCGCAAAAGCCGTTGGCGGACGGTAGTGACGTACACACTATCCTGCATGTTCATCGGGCTACCTTTCCTGGTCTTCCACTGGCTCCCCACGTGGCTGCTGTACGCTACTTGCGTCAGATGCTCCTTCCAGATCGCTGACAGAGTCCTAGTTGTTGTAAGTCACTTGTACTAACTGCGGAATTCAATATCCCTATCTATCTGTCGATTTGGTTACTAGAGATAGGAACTAGTATGGAGCTCATATTTTAGATAACCAGCGGGTCTTAATCGCGATTAAATTGTAAAGGTTTACGATACCTTTTTTCTCCCGACGTTTCGGCCGAATTGCACCGACCGTGGTCACGGGTTGACTGATGACAGCTAGCTAGCGACGTCTCCGTGAAGTGCAGGGTTTCTCTACTACCCTCACTTGGTCGTCACAATTTTCACTTTTTGAGTTCGTACTGTCTACCCTACACACTACACTGACAACATCTTCTCGCCGGTTTTGTGTATATTGTTCGCGACGATGACACTTGCTGATGACAGGGTTCCACGATGTTGATAAGCGGTATCCATCTTCACGGTTGAAATTTTTATATTTCTTGATTTCAACCGCTTCTCGCACTATCCTGGAATAATAGTGGCGATCACTCGATAACACCTGAGGTTCGTGTAGCTCGATCCAGTGATTTGGGCCCGACTCCAGCAAATGCTCTGCGATAGCCGACTTGTTTATTTGGCGGTTTTTTACAGCTGCGATGTGTTCCTTGACCCTTTCGGCGATAGTACGTTTGGTCTGTCCTATGTACGAACTACCACAGCTACAGTCCACCTTATAAACGCCTGGTGTTTGCAGAGGAATAACATCCTTCGGTGTTCTTAGCTGCTTCATGACCTTGGAGTGCGG
>NWSH02000162.1:2255033-2317509 GCA_002382865.2 Heliothis virescens | reverse complement strand
CGGGACCCACCAGTTTATCGTGCCTTCCGAAACACGGAAGAACTCGTTATGACAAGATGGTCACCCATTCACGGACCGATCGCGCCAAGCGTTGTTTAACCTTATGATCGATCGATCCGCGCGGCTTTGACTTACTTAGCCACGAGCTCTTCGCTAGCTTAGCTATAGAAATGTTTTTAATTTTGATAAATTTTCTATATTACTATCTATGAGATAGGTATTTAGAACTTTATCTGGAACATGTAATACTGGCACTAAGGGTCAGTTTCAGAGGTTCCAGATTAAGTTCTAGATAGCAGAAATAGACTGCCATAAAAAAAATAGTCAAAATTAAAGACATATCTATGGCATTATCTGTCAGATATTTATACTAATATTATAAAGCTAAGGTGTTGGTTTGTTTGTTTGAACGCGCTAATCTCAGGAACTACTGGACCGATTTGCAAAATTCTTTTAGTGTATAGCCTTCGTCGATAAGTGGGCTATCTAAGCCCATTTATCGAGGAAGGCTATAGGCTACTTTTTATCCGGGTGCGCCGAGTAGTTCCCACGAGACGCGGGTGAAACCGCTGGCAGAAGCTAGTCTATCAATAATGTGAAACCTCTGAACTGGTCCCAAATTAAATAAGACAAGATGTATCAAATCTTTTTTTGTTGTATTTCCAGTAAAATAATTTATTTATTATATTTCAGTGGTCTTCTAAACGAAGGGTTTGACGACGATGGCATCAAAGAGAAGGGCCCGATTGAAAGCGCGGACGCTATACATACCCCCATACATTTGGACGACGGTTCTACACTAAGTGAGTATACTTTGTATTTTACATTATTATAAATGCTAGTTTTATTAAGAATTAGCCGATCTCCTGAGCTCCTGAGCTACTTACCGTAGTTTTCAGTATGGAGTTTCTTGCCGGATAAGGAGTTTCTTGCCGGTTCTTCTCCATGAGATCCACTTCTTTTAACCGTGCAACTAGCTTGACGTTTCATAAGAGCTTTTATAGGCCTATTTGAAATAAAAAAAATTGTGTTTGAGTCGGATAGAAATAAGTTTGTCATTTTTCGTGCTCTAGAACATTTGTGCATCAAATTTTGTTTATTTTTGTTCAGTAGTTTTGGCATGTAAGCGCGCTAGACAGCTCTGAAATAACATGCATATATTTTATATTTCAAAAGGGAAAAAATCTTTTCTTTGTTTTTATCCTAAAGGCTCTGAAAGTACCGTACCGATTTTATGAATGTTTTACTATTGGGAAGCTACATTACCCCCGGGTGACATAGGCTATATTTTGTCTGGATAAGCGAAGAAGTTTACATAGGACACGGGTGAAACTCCGGGAAATAGCTAGTTGAACACTAAATCATGTAGGTACCTATCAGGGGGTTTTTAATAAACTGATATTGCTATTATTCATTTGACCACAAGTCAGGGATGCCCCTAACAGAATAATAAAGGGGATTTTAAAACTCCAACGCATAAACTAAATGAGAGTTGTGTAATATAACTAAACAATCTATAAGTACTAATATGTATTATAGAGCTGAAGAGTTTGTTTGTTTGAACGCGCTAATCTCAGGGAGTACTGGACCGATTTGAAAAATTCTTTCAGTGTTAGATAGCCCATTTATCGAGGAAGGTTATAGGCTACCTTTCATTCGGGTGCGCTGAGTAGTTCCCACGGGAAAGCAGGTGAAATCGCTGGCGGAAGCTAGTATAATAATAAATCCTATACTATATATCCATATTATCCTGTAGTAATAACACTATCGGCTAGTTTCACGGGTTCTAGATAATAGAATAAATCAGACAGATAGTGCCGTAGAAATGGTTTTGATTTTAATTCCTTTTCTGTGCCATTATCTCTCAGATAGATATCTAGAACTCTGCCTGGAACCTATGATCAGCCTAGCCTTTTCCCAACTATGTTGGGGTCGGTTTCCAGTCTAACCGGATGCAGCTGAGAACCAGTGTTTTACATGGAGCGACTGCCTATCTCCACAACCCAGTTACCCGGCAACCTGGCACCCCTTAGTAAGACTGGTTGACAGACTTTCTGGCTTCTGACTACCCGTAACGACTGCCAAAGATGTTCAAACAGCCGGGACGCACCAGATTATCGTGCCTTCCGAAACACGGAAGAACTCGTTATGAAAAGATGGTCACTCATCCACGGACCGACCGCGCCAAGCGTTGCTTAACATTATAATCGATCGATCCGCGCGGCTTTGACTAAGCCACGAGCTCCTGGAACCTATGAAACTGGCCGTAATTCTATGTAGATACTAACTATTATTTTGCATACTTAATCATTAGAAATTTAAAGAATTTCTGAGTAATGATAAGCTTACTCGAACTGAACGGTTTTATCAACAACTTCACAGTTTATAAACTGTACGCATTTGTTTACAGTTTGCGCACGTTCCAAAACCACATTATCTGTAGGCTTACTCGTTATTCAAATTCATATTTGTGAATATTTACGGCTGTATAATACTTTTTAACAGACTAAAAAAGAGATGTTCTGATTGACCTGTAAGTATGTATAATGCTTGTGCGCGCTTGTACCACGTTTGGCTAAACCGATTTTGATGCAGTTTTAAGCATATTAGCTGTCCGACATAGGACATGGTTTTAGGTATATTCACCGACTAAAAAATATAGAAGTCGGTGGCGAAATAAACACTACTGGACACAGCCTCCTCTCACCCAGAGAACAATTGAGCGTTAATCACCACGCTTCCTCAATGCGGGTTGATGATTCAGACTGTACAGCTCAGGTTTCCTGTTAATGTTTTCCTTCACATTTAATCATTCATAGGTGTCCGAGATATACTTAGACAGTATCTACATAAGACAGCAAGTAAACCTATGCGAATCCAAATTTAACAAACCGAATATTAACCTCCCATTATTATGATAAGGTTGACAATCTATTGAAGAACTTTGACAGGCTTAGGTAGGTTGACCTGCCGATATGTACATACAAACTTAGAAGAGCTGCATTGGTGACCTGACCTGGAATCGAGCCGCTTCTATTAAATATTCATAAGCCACGCAAACACCGTATTGATCTATCGGAACAGTTCCCATAATTTATAGGTACAGTTAGCGTCAAAAGTAGCTGACCAAATCAACATTTTTAAAAGTGCTTAGCTGCGTCTAGGATCATAATTTCTAAACAATAAAAATGACAAAACTGTAACTTGTTTAACAATGTTAAGCAAGTTTTTCCTTAAAAAAAAGTAGATTTCCTTTAAATAAAGGTAGAGGGGTAGGGTAAGTTATAAACGACAAGTTGTTTAGCAGTTTTGAAAATTTAGATTTGTTTAGCTACTTTTGACGCTGACATTACACCGAAGCTAGGGCCTTGGAACTAATCTATTATGTAGTGAAATCGATGCGCTGTCCGTCTGTTTGTTCACACAATACCGTGCAGTATTGTGTGGTCGTTGAATAGCAGTCATTTGTGCTTTGTACTCCGTTGATAACGGGCTACTCTTTTGTTATAGTAAGTTGAAGATTATCTTTATTTCAAAAGGACTGTTTTGTCTTGTTCTTTGCATTCATATACCTACATAAGGGTAGAAAAGAAATATGTATATTTGTAATTTTCTATAAATTAAGTAAAATTGCGGAATATCTAAAATAAATGTTTTAAATAATCGATTTTGAGTCTATTTTCCGATAAAGTAGCATATAGTAGAATTCAGGTCAAACGTTCACCCATCCATCAATGGACCAGATTTCTTTATTTTTCATTTTATCATCTGCTTAGCTTTTTCCCAACTATGTCTGTCGACTTCCAGTCTAACCAGTTGCAGTAGACCAGTATTTCACACGGAGTGACTGCCTAATTGACTCCACTTTATTTTCCAACAGACGTACAGCACTACAGATACTTCCGTCACAAGAAGCAGTCGTTGATATGGGACGGTGCGCGGGCGCAATGGTCCCGGCTGGCCGGCATAGAGTCTGGAGCGACGTGTGCGCAGCTCCAGGCTATGGGCGCTACGCCCCCCTCCAGCGAACGACGGGTCAGGATGTAAGTGAATTTAATTATCGGCCTAGCCTTTTCCCATGACAGCTTACAGCATTGCCGGGACAGTTGAGTACCAGTGTGACTGCGTATCTGACCTCGAGTTAAACGTAAAGGGGAGCTCGGAATATCATGAGTCGGGGTAGTTTCCTTGACTTCTGACTACAGGTTACAGTATCAGATGCTGCAGCACAAAGCAGCCCAGAGTCTGGAAGTTGGTGGTGTTACACCACCGTGCCTAGGAGGACACGTAAAGCCATTCTTAACTATTATACCTAGTAGTAGATACTTATTATAAAAATTCCACGTCTGAGGCCGTCAGGTGGAATTTGAAGAAACTCTGTCATTAGGGTTGTTTAGGATATCAAATCTCATGTAGAGCCAAGCTTCTGGATTAACACGGCCAACTCTACCGACCTTAACTTCATAAATTCCACATATCAGTAAAAATATATGGTTTCCCCGTTTCGCTACCGTCGTGGAGATGATGCGAATATTTAGTTTCTGAAGTAAGTAACGAAATAGCCAAGCCATACACTTTTACTGATATATAGAATTTGTGAAGTAAAGGTCGGTAGAGTTGGCCCGTTGGCCGTGTAGATTCAGAAACCTTGCTCTACATGAGATCTAATATCTTTTTCACAGGGGAAACCTTTTGTGGTCGTCTTGGCAATGTTTTACATGAAAATGTTTAACTTTAATATTATAAAACGTTTATTTCTCAGAATACGATGGAACGTCGTCCATCAAACATACCTATTTCACCTACGAACGTCTTACGAAATCTGTCGGCCTCGTGATACCTGTCGCGAGTTTATCATTCTTTTCACATACAATAAGATTTTACTTCAAAAACTATACCACGTAAGCTTTATCGATTTCTTCAACGTTACAGCGTGGTAGGTTCCTTAGACTGCCATTAGCTCGTGCATAAATAATGTTACCACGTAACATAATGGTAGGCTACTGTGCTACTTGGAAATGCAAGTCGAGGACACACATAGGTTATGTTTCCCATAACCAACGCCCTATTATTGAAGAAGAATAAAGTCAATTTTGAATGATGATAATTTCTTTGTAATTGTAATCCAACTTATTCGACTTTATTTGCAATCGAGTGGTCTGAGACGGTTATAGATTAATACTTTTTTTTGGATTAACATCGATATTATACCCCTCAATTTGATTTCTCGGGTTGTAAACTTTTATTAAAACGTTTTCTAAGTAAAATGTTATGCTTTATCAATTTCTTCAACGTTGCAGCGGGGTAGGTTCCTTACACTGCTATTAGCTCGTGCATAAATAATGTTACCTCGTAACATAATGGTAGGCTACTGTGTTACTTGGGAATGCAAGTCGAGGACACACATCGGTTTTGTTTCCCATAACCAACCCCCTATTATTGAAGAAGAATAAAGTCAATTTTGAATGATGACAATTTCTTTGTAATTTCACTTCTTCGACTTTATTTGCAATCGAGTGGTCTGAGACGGTTTTCGATATGGATTGAATTTTTTTGGATTAAAATCGGTATTATATATTTCGATATTATACCCCTCAATTTGTTCTTAACTTTGAAGTTTCCTATTAGCTCGTGCATAAATAATGTTACCTCGTAACATAATGCTAGTCTACTGTGCTACTTGGAAATGCAAGTCGAGGACGCACACATGTATAGTTTCCCATCAGCCCTGTAATCAAAGAATAATAAAGTAACCTAGTTTCAATTCTTTCATATTTTTTTCTTGATGATAATTTCTAACGTTTTGACTAGCCGTTTTCCCGCGGTTTCAGTCGCGTCGCGTGCGAAATACTGCCCGTACCCAGATAAAATATATGGCTCAGTAAAAATGTATGGCTTGGCTGTTTCGTTACTTACTACGGAAACGAAATATTCGCATCATCTGCACGACGGTAGCGAAACGGCGATGCCATACATTTTTACTTATATTTAGAATTTATGAAGTCAGGGTCGGTGGAGTTGGCTGTGTAGATTCAGAAGCTAATATAATATATCGGGACACCTTTTCACACACGGTCGGTTAGGCCCATGGTAAGCTATTAATTAGCTTGTGTTATGGGTGCTAACACAACTGATAAACTACATATAATTACGTATATATTTTTTATAAATAAATACATATTATAACACCCAGACAACAGCCAACAAACATGCTCATCACACAAATGATGACCGTTCCGGGAATCGAATCCAGGACCATCAGTTCGGCAGTCCGGCATGGTAACCATTGCGCCAACGAGGTCGTCAGAAGCTTGGCTCTTACACGAGATCTGATATCTTTTTCACATGGCAAACCTTTTGTGGTCGTCTTGGGGATATTTTACTGTTTTTTATTGTTTTTGGTGGTTAATGGTTTTGAATATTAATATCTACATAACATTATATACAAACTTAAGTTACTAAATAAACAAAAATAAAACTAGAAAGATTTTAATTAAAACATGTTTCTTTCCCAGGTTAAACATCTACGGGTTAAACGAGATAAAAGTGCCAGTACAGTCAGTGATGACGCTGATCATTCTAGAAGTATTCAATCCGTTCTATGTGTTCCAACTGTTCACGATAGCTGTGTGGTTGGCGGAACCGTATTACTATTACTGCATAGCTGTTGTGCTGATGTCGACTTTTGGTGTTGCCACTTCTGTTATACAGACGAAAAAGGTAAGCATTTTTTGGGGATAATATCAAGATTTTTAACCGACTTTCAAAAATACCGAATAGTAAATTGTACAGACACGGTACCCGCAACTGTCAAATTTTGCAAATCAAACATTAACGTACCACCATTGCGATAAGGTTGAAAATATATTGCAGAAATTTGACAGATTGTGGTAACTTGATGGGCTGTCGTCTGTACTAACATCTTGACTTTTTAATCGATTTCAAAATATATTAAATAGCAAAATGTACATTTACTTTTACACCCCTCGAATAGTCTTTCAGACACTACAGTCCTTGAAGTGACTGACATCGAGAACGATGTAGAAGTCGGTTTTATTTTTATTTGGAAAAAAATAAATGCTATGGAAATTGAACTGTTTTATGTGCGTGCATCCAACTTAATGATATCTAAGATACACTTTAAAAAGTTGTATTGCTGGCCTCGATACAGACCAGTACCTACCTCACACTTGTGCTTGAGAGGAACTTAATAGTCACTGTCTTAATGACTTTTTAGTTTCTAATAATACTAAAACTTTGTTCCGTTTGTTCGTCTGTCACCAGGCTATCTCATGAGCTGTGGTAGTTAGACAGTTGAAATTATCACAGATGATGTATTATTATTTGAATGGTACGGAATTCTTAGTCCGCGAGTCCAACTCGCACTTGGCCGTTTTTATTTATCTACTATATTTTCACACATCTCCAGAACCAAACAAATCTTCGGGCTACCGTAGAAGCTCATGACACTGTAGAGCTATGGGACGGTAGACGGGTAGACAGCCGCTGCGTGTCCCCCGGGGACATCATAGTGCTGCCCCCCAGGGGATGCATACTGCACTTTGATGCTGCACTGCTTTCCGGGGCTGCGGTGTTGAATGAGAGCATGCTTACTGGTGAGTACGAATAATAATGATACAAAAATTTAGGCTGCTGTGTCAAGGGACTGATACAGAAGGCAGTGCTCCTTGATACGTCGCGTATTGTGAGGAGGTTTCTGTCTCTGGGACCCTAACCACCGGTACTTTGGACCCTCTGCCCAATATTGGTTGCTACCTATTTTTTACATATTTTATGTATTTAATATTTTTAAAAGTAACTTATATGTGTATAAATAAATAAATGAGTATAATGATGTAATAATAAGTTCATGGTCATGTGTCTAGCCTTTTCCCAACTATGTTAGGGTGGCCTTCCAGTCTAACCAGATGCAACTGAGTGCCAGTGTTTTACATGGAACGACTGCTTATCTGACTTCCTTTACTGGTTACTCGGGCAACTCGATATTTCGTGGTAAGATTGGTTGTCAGACTTTCTGGCTTCTGATTGTGTTACACCAAAGATGTTCAAATGACAGCCGGGACCCACCAATTTAAAGTGATTTCTTGAACACGGAGGAACTCATCATGACAAAGTGGTCACCCATCCACGGACCGAAGTGTGCAATTGTTGTATGGTTATAAGTTATAAATAACATTTTACTACTTTTTGGGGTTCCGTACCCAAAAGGGTAAAACGGTACCCTATTACTAAGACTTCGTTGTCTGTCTGTCTGTCTGTCTGTCTGTCTCCACGCTGTATCTCATTAANAATACATATTATAACACCCAGACAACAGCCAACAAACATGCTCATCACACAAATGATGACCGTTCCGGGAATCGAATCCAGGACCATCAGTTCGGCAGTCCGGCATGGTAACCATTGCGCCAACGAGGTCGTCAGAAGCTTGGCTCTTACACGAGATCTGATATCTTTTTCACATGGCAAACCTTTTGTGGTCGTCTTGGGGATATTTTACTGTTTTTTATTGTTTTTGGTGGTTAATGGTTTTGAATATTAATATCTACATAACATTATATACAAACTTAAGTTACTAAATAAACAAAAATAAAACTAGAAAGATTTTAATTAAAACATGTTTCTTTCCCAGGTTAAACATCTACGGGTTAAACGAGATAAAAGTGCCAGTACAGTCAGTGATGACGCTGATCATTCTAGAAGTATTCAATCCGTTCTATGTGTTCCAACTGTTCACGATAGCTGTGTGGTTGGCGGAACCGTATTACTATTACTGCATAGCTGTTGTGCTGATGTCGACTTTTGGTGTTGCCACTTCTGTTATACAGACGAAAAAGGTAAGCATTTTTTGGGGATAATATCAAGATTTTTAACCGACTTTCAAAAATACCGAATAGTAAATTGTACAGACACGGTACCCGCAACTGTCAAATTTTGCAAATCAAACATTAACGTACCACCATTGCGATAAGGTTGAAAATATATTGCAGAAATTTGACAGATTGTGGTAACTTGATGGGCTGTCGTCTGTACTAACATCTTGACTTTTTAATCGATTTCAAAATATATTAAATAGCAAAATGTACATTTACTTTTACACCCCTCGAATAGTCTTTCAGACACTACAGTCCTTGAAGTGACTGACATCGAGAACGATGTAGAAGTCGGTTTTATTTTTATTTGGAAAAAAATAAATGCTATGGAAATTGAACTGTTTTATGTGCGTGCATCCAACTTAATGATATCTAAGATACACTTTAAAAAGTTGTATTGCTGGCCTCGATACAGACCAGTACCTACCTCACACTTGTGCTTGAGAGGAACTTAATAGTCACTGTCTTAATGACTTTTTAGTTTCTAATAATACTAAAACTTTGTTCCGTTTGTTCGTCTGTCACCAGGCTATCTCATGAGCTGTGGTAGTTAGACAGTTGAAATTATCACAGATGATGTATTATTATTTGAATGGTACGGAATTCTTAGTCCGCGAGTCCAACTCGCACTTGGCCGTTTTTATTTATCTACTATATTTTCACACATCTCCAGAACCAAACAAATCTTCGGGCTACCGTAGAAGCTCATGACACTGTAGAGCTATGGGACGGTAGACGGGTAGACAGCCGCTGCGTGTCCCCCGGGGACATCATAGTGCTGCCCCCCAGGGGATGCATACTGCACTTTGATGCTGCACTGCTTTCCGGGGCTGCGGTGTTGAATGAGAGCATGCTTACTGGTGAGTACGAATAATAATGATACAAAAATTTAGGCTGCTGTGTCAAGGGACTGATACAGAAGGCAGTGCTCCTTGATACGTCGCGTATTGTGAGGAGGTTTCTGTCTCTGGGACCCTAACCACCGGTACTTTGGACCCTCTGCCCAATATTGGTTGCTACCTATTTTTTACATATTTTATGTATTTAATATTTTTAAAAGTAACTTATATGTGTATAAATAAATAAATGAGTATAATGATGTAATAATAAGTTCATGGTCATGTGTCTAGCCTTTTCCCAACTATGTTAGGGTGGCCTTCCAGTCTAACCAGATGCAACTGAGTGCCAGTGTTTTACATGGAACGACTGCTTATCTGACTTCCTTTACTGGTTACTCGGGCAACTCGATATTTCGTGGTAAGATTGGTTGTCAGACTTTCTGGCTTCTGATTGTGTTACACCAAAGATGTTCAAATGACAGCCGGGACCCACCAATTTAAAGTGATTTCTTGAACACGGAGGAACTCATCATGACAAAGTGGTCACCCATCCACGGACCGAAGTGTGCAATTGTTGTATGGTTATAAGTTATAAATAACATTTTACTACTTTTTGGGGTTCCGTACCCAAAAGGGTAAAACGGTACCCTATTACTAAGACTTCGTTGTCTGTCTGTCTGTCGGTCTGTCTGTCTCCAGGCTGTATCTCATTAACCGTGATAGCTAGAATGCTGAAATTTTCACAAATGATGTATATCCGTTGCCGCTATAACAACAAATACTAAAAATTAAAAAAAAATTAAGGCTGTTGATTTATATTAATTAATTGCAAAATTGTATACTAGTAGCGCCATCTATTAGAAATAATGTGCAACTTAACTAACTCACACTTGACCATTCCTATTGTATTTTTTTATAGATAATGGTACGGAACCCTTCGTGCGCGAGTCCAACTCGCACTTGATCGGTTTTTATCCATTTGCGGGAAACAGTTCAATCGGGACGCGGGTGAAACCGCGGGCTAAAATGGTATTTCAATAAAACTTACATTACAGGCGAATCAGTACCGGTGACTAAGACAGCGTTACTCCGAGTAGACCGTCCGTTTGACTTGAAAGAACACGCCTCCTCGGTACTGTTTTGCGGCACTCGAGTAATTCAGACGCGGTACTATAATAACGAACCTGTCAAGTAAGTATTCTTGCGATGTATCGCATTTTAAATCATTAGCCTTCTTATTATCCCACAGGACACAGGCTTCTTCTCATACAGAGAAGTTTATTAATGATATGATTTGTAAAATCTTATAAAATCATTTATTTATTTCGAACTAGATTTTTTTGCTGTAAACATGTAAATGGGTGTTCTAAAGTTTCGTTTGAAGAAACCCTGATACATAACCTAAATTCCCTTGAAAAAAAAGAAACGTAATCTTGTACCTAATACCTAATGTATCTGTACTAATATTATAAAGCTGAAGAGTTTGTTTGTTTGAACGCGCTAATCTCAGGAACTACTGGTCCGATTTGAAAAATTCAGTGTTAGATAGCCCATTTATCGAGGAAGGCTATAGGCTACTTTTTATCCGGGTGCGCGCAGAAGTCCTCACGGGAAAGCGGGTGAAACCGCTGGCGGAAGCTAGTTAATAATGAAAAATGACGTATTTTTTTAACCGTACTAAAATAATTTGATTAGGAACAGGCCCACAACGCGACGTATTCTCTAAAAAAAGAAAGGGTCTTTTAACATTCCATTTTAAGGCCATATACTTTCAAAGTTTTCTAGCCTACCCTATTTCCTTATTACGTGTCCGTGTAATCTCTACATATTATGTTGTCCATCAGAGCCCTAGTCCTCCGCACTGGGTACAACACGAGCAAGGGTCAGCTAGTGCGAAGCATCCTATACCCGGTGCCTGCAGACTTCAAGTTCGACCGAGACTCGTACAAGTTCATCATCATTCTCGCCTGCATTGCTGTACTGGGGCTCGCTTATACTGTCGCTCTTAAGGTAAATATCATACAAATTTAATTTTTATTTATATTATAAAGTACTTCTGTCCGCGGTTTCATCTTTATTTTGAGAGAACTACTTCCACTATACAGATAAGGATAAAAAAATCTCCCAATTTTAAGGTGCATTCGACCACTAGAAGCGGGGAATTCAAATATAAAATGGTTTTTTCATGTTTTACCTAAGTTAACATTCAATATGAGGCGTGGTCTTATGATTGGCGGTTATAATATCCCACAAAGTAATTTCTGATGTCCGTCCTTGTTTAACTCCGAAACTTCTTTCAATTCAAATGTAGCTGTCGAAACTATGATATTTCGCAATAAAAAGTTTTTTACAGTTGGTCGCATTCACCTTAAGTTGTACCTCCATGCTATTTTTCAGCCAAATCGGTGCAGGTGTTCTTGAGTTATAAATATTGTAACTAACACTATGTGAAGTTGTTTTTTTACTAAGCTTCCAGGCTAGTTCGGCTGAATTGATTAAGATGAAATTTAACATGGACTTAAGATTTTTTGTCCATACAAAATTTTATACTTACCAGTTAAAAGAATAATAATATACAGACGATAGCAGGTCAACGTATACCATTCTGTCAAATTTTACCAATCGAACGTTAACCTACCACTATTGTGATAAGGTTCAAAATCTATCGCAGAAATTTGACAGATTGTGGTTACTTAATGTGCTGTCGTCTACATAGTAGTGAAATAATTTTAATATACCATAAATTAATATTAATTCCTTTTTTTTCCGCAGGCATACCGTTCGCTAAGACCAGGCGACATAGCAATAAAAGCGCTAGACATTATCACTATAGTGATTCCCCCGGCGCTGCCCGCCGCCATGACAGTGGGCCGGCTGTACGCCGTCTCCCGCCTGAAGCGCGCCCGCATCGCCTGTCTCAACACCCGCGCTGTCAATGTCAGCGGCTCTCTGGACTGTGTGTGTTTTGATAAGGTAAGATAAACTCTGTGGCATTATCTGTCGGCAGATTTGAGGTGCCGACACGATAGCCGGCCAAGTTCTGTGTAGGTGTTTCAAGTATTTTCTGTAAGCATTATCTCTCGGCAGCTTTGAGGTGCCGACACAATAGCCAGCTGAGCTCTGTGTAAGTATTTCAAGTATTTTCTATAGGTATTATCTCTCGGCAGCTTTGACGTAACGACACAATAGCCAGCTAGGCTTTGTGTAAGTATTTCAAGTATTTTCTGTAAGCATTATCTCTCGGCAGCTTTGAGGTGCCGACATATTAGCCAGCTAGGCTCTGTGTAGGTATTTCAAGTATGTTCTATAGGTATTATCTTTCGGCAGCTTTGACGTAACGACATAATAGCCGCATCTTTGCGCTAAAAAAGCTCTATGTAGGTATTAGAGATATTTTCCAACGAAGTAAGTCACAATATTTATGTCGAATATAGTCACAATATTTATGTTTTTGGTAACGATAAGGTAATAGTGCAGCAACTTAGGTCCGACCAATACCAAAACCGATACAATAGCCTCCTATCTCTTTAAAAATTTACGCCAAAAATGCATAACTACTAATTACTATTATAAATTCATAGTTTCAAATATATTTTTGAACTTATTGCCTGTCTTTATCAACCTTTATGTACTGATTTTTTCTTCAATTCCAGACGGGAACTCTAACAGAAGACGGGCTAGACATGTGGGGTATTGTGGCAGTATCTGGTGCCACGAATCCCCCGCGCCTGGGCAGACCCCAGCGCGACCCCCGCCAGCTCAACGAGCTGCACCCCCTCAAGATGGCCATGGCCTCCTGCCATAGCCTCACCTTGCTGGACAGCGAGCTCGCTGGAGATCCTCTGGATTTGAAGGTATAAAAACGAAAACCTATACGAAAATGATAAAACAAAAACCGGCCAAGTGCGAGTCGGACTCGCACGCGAAGGGTTCCGTTCCATTATCTATGAAAAATAAACGTACCTACTACCTACAATTAGCCAAAACACGAACATTTCTCGCCACAAGTGTAGGTTAGAAGAAAAAAATTTTTTTTGTTTCAGTTCCATGTATGGGGAGCCCCCTTCTAATATTATTTTTTTTTTATTTTTGTATAAAAATCGTAAAGCGGTTAACATAATACATCTACCTACCGAGTTTGAATGCTGTAGTCTTAATAGTTTCGGAATAAACTGGCTGTGACATACGGACAGACAGACAGACAGACATGACGAATCTATAAGGGTTCCGTTTTTTGCCATTCGGCTACGGAACCCTAAAAAGTTGGTTTGCTAATGCGCGTTAAACTCAGATACTTCTGGTCCGATTTGAAAAAATCTTTCAGTGTTAAATAGCCCATTTATTGAGGAAACCTATATGCTACTTTTTATCCGGGTGCTCGCAATAGTTCCCACGGGAAAGCGGGTAAAGCTGCTGGCGGAAGCTAGCGTTTATAATATTAGTAAGTATTTTACCTTGTTATTTCTTTCCTAGATGTTCGAGTCAACGGGCTGGGTGCTGGAAGAGCCGGACATTCCAGAAGCTTCGAACTACGAGATACTCACTCCTACCATCGTTAAGCCGAAGAAAACTGCTAATATTGACGTTGACGATATACATGTAAGTTTATTATAGAGGTATACCACTAGCAATCCGTCCCGGCTTCGTATCGGCATCAATTTATATATTAATTCCGAAGTCCGAAGTTGACTGCTACTGACTTCATAATAGTAGAAATAAATGAAAAAAAAAAATACTGCGCATGCGCATTGTCATCGATCGTTCCGCGGTGCTGTTACTTAACCATCTTAAAATATGTCATACCATGAGAAAGGTACATTATGGACTTTGTTGCTGAAGTCATTTTGAAATAAAAATTGTAAAAGTTTGCTTTTAGCACAATGTCGCACAATGTCGTAAGTGCCAACATCCAGGTACCTTGACGTGGACTAGTCATAGTAGTAGTCATAGCGCGACTGCTATGCACGAGGACTCGGGTTCAATTCCCGGGTAGGGCCGAAATCTCTTAGTAGGTTTTAGAAGTTTTCACAAAGCTTGAAGTCTGGAAGTCGGCGGTGTTAGACAAGGGTTACGCGATCAGTCTGGCGTCATTCTGGCATCAGTCTCAGACTGACGGACGAAAAACACGGTACATTTTGGACCATCAGTCCGTCAATTAACCGGATACACGATCAGTCTCCCATCATTCTGACCAGACTGATGGACTGGACCGACGCCAGACTGATCGTGTGACCGCTCTCTTACACTCACGTTAGGGTGTTTCATTTTTCCAAAGTTGTGATTTTCACATGACTTTGCTTTTCCCCTGAGTCTCAGTGTTACCAAAGATACGTGTGCAAAATTTCATTAAGATTGGACAGTATTTAAAGGTTGCACACATTGAGCACTTTTACCAAAAGCAATGTTTTTTACTTAGGTACTTCTACTATTCTACTGTAAGTTATTTTTCCTGTAGTTTTTAAAATCTATGTATTTTTATTGATTATTTACAATATATATCTTCTAAACTTATAATAAATCTGTAGAGAGGTCAATTCTGTACACTAAATATATTTCCAAAATAACTATCAGGGGGTGATTAGGGATCGATACTGATGCCAAAAATGCAATCAATAGAATTATTGTCTGTCTGTCTGTATAACCGTTATAAAAACAAAAACTACTCAATGGATTTTAATGAAACTTGGTTCAATTGTTATTCATACTCCTGAGATGGTTATAGTATACTTTTCATCACGCTACAATCAATAGGAGCAGAGCAGTGAAGGGAAATGTTGGCAAAACGGGAGAAGTTACTTAATTTTTTAAACTTCCGTCGCGTGTGCAGCCTTTATGGTTAAAGCTACACAGAAATTATTATGAATGATGAAAATGTTCTTTTTAAAATTATATAAAAAAAATACCCTACAACATCTTAGGTTTATATTTTATGGTTTACTCACAATAATACGAGTAACTCCCGTTAGCTTAACAGTTCGAAGCTTTCTGATTATATTTTTACGTTTATAAAACTCTCAGAACTCGTGCACGAAGGTTTCCGTATGAAAAATGAACACATCTATTACCTACAAATAGCCAAAATCCAAAACATGGTATTATTAGAAATTGACATCAGACGTTTCAGATCTTTGATTACGACGACCGGTTGTCGCTGGCATAAGCGAAATGATCCGCGAACGAAGTCGCTGGCAGAAGCTAGTAAACAATAAACAGACCACACAATAAAATTAACAAACCGGTTCAACATTGAATATTTAACTTTTTTATATTGCATGTAGAACGTTATTTTTTATTTATCGGTGACCCCAACAAAGTGATATGTGTCATTCACTAGCAAGCGCGTTAATCATCAGTTCGTCATAATCAAGTTAAATATTTCGTTTGAAAATGGGATCTAAGAGAGGTATTTGGTTATTAGAGAAATTACACAGAGATGAGTTTTTAGGAGCTCGGCTTCCTTCAAAACAGCAAGTACTTTTAGTGTTTATATTTGGGAATGGTGATATATGCCAGCGACTTCGTTCGCGAATCATGTCGCTTATGCCAGCGACAACCGGTCGCCATAATCAAAGATCTGAAATGTCTGATGTCAAATTCTAATAATACCATGTTTTGGATTTTGGCTATTTTTAGGCAATAGATGTTAAATTAACTTTACTATTTATTAAATTTATTTTAAGGTTTTGCTTGTCAGTTTTTCCAATATATATCATTACCTTTGAAAATTCATAGTTTTTTCGAAAACGATTAAAGTGTGCAACCTCTAAATATTGTCCAATTCTCACGAAATTTGGTAATTATGACTTTTAGCTTACTTAGATTCAGGGGGCGATCAAAGTCTGGAAAAAAATTGAAAATTTTTTTTTTGCCTACAAAATGAAACACCCTAACTCACGTGCCTGGGACGCCGCGTACGGGGACGCCGGATTTACTTGGGAGGGCAAGTAAATCCGGCGTCCCCGTAGCGGCGTAGCAGTTGTAGTTACAATTTTAATGATGGGTCGCTTTGACACTAGTTGGCAGCACAAGGAACAAGCGGTTTGTCCTCCTTGCCAGTAGATGGCGTGATGCGTCAACACCTATAAATCAATAGAATACTCTTCTCCACCCCCAGCTGCCTCTAGAAGTGGGTATAGTCCAGCAGCACCAGTTCGTGTCGTCGCTGCAGCGCTCGTCCGTGGTGACGCGAGTGCTGGGCGAGGATGTGCTGCGGCTCTACACCAAGGGCGCTCCGGAGATGCTGAGGAAGCTGTGTACTCCTGACACTGGTATGTACTGACACCAGCACACCCCCAGCTGCCTCTAGAAGTGGGTATAGTCCAGCAGCACCAGTTCGTGTCGTCGCTGCAGCGCTCGTCCGTGGTGACGCGAGTGCTGGGCGAGGATGTGCTGCGGCTCTACACCAAGGGCGCTCCGGAGATGCTGAGGAAGCTGTGTACTCCTGACACTGGTATGTACTGACACCAGCACACCCCCAGCTGCCTCTAGAAGTGGGTATAGTCCAGCAGCACCAGTTCGTGTCGTCGCTGCAGCGCTCGTCCGTGGTGACGCGAGTGCTGGGCGAGGATGTGCTGCGGCTCTACACCAAGGGCGCTCCGGAGATGCTGAGGAAGCTGTGTACTCCTGACACTGGTATGTACTGACACCAGCACACCCCCAGCTGCCTCTAGAAGTGGGTATAGTCCAGCAGCACCAGTTCGTGTCGTCGCTGCAGCGCTCGTCCGTGGTGACGCGAGTGCTGGGCGAGGATGTGCTGCGGCTCTACACCAAGGGCGCTCCGGAGATGCTGAGGAAGCTGTGTACTCCTGACACTGGTATGTACTGACACCAGCACACCCCCAGCTGCCTCTAGAAGTGGGTATAGTCCAGCAGCACCAGTTCGTGTCGTCGCTGCAGCGCTCGTCCGTGGTGACGCGAGTGCTGGGCGAGGATGTGCTGCGGCTCTACACCAAGGGCGCTCCGGAGATGCTGAGGAAGCTGTGTACTCCTGACACTGGTATGTACTGACACCAGCACACCCCCAGCTGCCTCTAGAAGTGGGTATAGTCCAGCAGCACCAGTTCGTGTCGTCGCTGCAGCGCTCGTCCGTGGTGACGCGAGTGCTGGGCGAGGATGTGCTGCGGCTCTACACCAAGGGCGCTCCGGAGATGCTGAGGAAGCTGTGTACTCCTGACACTGGTATGTACTGACACCAGCACACCCCCAGCTGCCTCTAGAAGTGGGTATAGTCCAGCAGCACCAGTTCGTGTCGTCGCTGCAGCGCTCGTCCGTGGTGACGCGAGTGCTGGGCGAGGATGTGCTGCGGCTCTACACCAAGGGCGCTCCGGAGATGCTGAGGAAGCTGTGTACTCCTGACACTGGTATGTACTGACACCAGCACACCCCCAGCTGCCTCTAGAAGTGGGTATAGTCCAGCAGCACCAGTTCGTGTCGTCGCTGCAGCGCTCGTCCGTGGTGACGCGAGTGCTGGGCGAGGATGTGCTGCGGCTCTACACCAAGGGCGCTCCGGAGATGCTGAGGAAGCTGTGTACTCCTGACACTGGTATGTACTGACACCAGCACACCCCCAGCTGCCTCTAGAAGTGGGTATAGTCCAGCAGCACCAGTTCGTGTCGTCGCTGCAGCGCTCGTCCGTGGTGACGCGAGTGCTGGGCGAGGATGTGCTGCGGCTCTACACCAAGGGCGCTCCGGAGATGCTGAGGAAGCTGTGTACTCCTGACACTGGTATGTACTGACACCAGCACACCCCCAGCTGCCTCTAGAAGTGGGTATAGTCCAGCAGCACCAGTTCGTGTCGTCGCTGCAGCGCTCGTCCGTGGTGACGCGAGTGCTGGGCGAGGATGTGCTGCGGCTCTACACCAAGGGCGCTCCGGAGATGCTGAGGAAGCTGTGTACTCCTGACACTGGTATGTACTGACACCAGCACACCCCCAGCTGCCTCTAGAAGTGGGTATAGTCCAGCAGCACCAGTTCGTGTCGTCGCTGCAGCGCTCGTCCGTGGTGACGCGAGTGCTGGGCGAGGATGTGCTGCGGCTCTACACCAAGGGCGCTCCGGAGATGCTGAGGAAGCTGTGTACTCCTGACACTGGTATGTACTGACACCAGCACACCCCCAGCTGCCTCTAGAAGTGGGTATAGTCCAGCAGCACCAGTTCGTGTCGTCGCTGCAGCGCTCGTCCGTGGTGACGCGAGTGCTGGGCGAGGATGTGCTGCGGCTCTACACCAAGGGCGCTCCGGAGATGCTGAGGAAGCTGTGTACTCCTGACACTGGTATGTACTGACACCAGCACACCCCCAGCTGCCTCTAGAAGTGGGTATAGTCCAGCAGCACCAGTTCGTGTCGTCGCTGCAGCGCTCGTCCGTGGTGACGCGAGTGCTGGGCGAGGATGTGCTGCGGCTCTACACCAAGGGCGCTCCGGAGATGCTGAGGAAGCTGTGTACTCCTGACACTGGTATGTACTGACACCAGCACACCCCCAGCTGCCTCTAGAAGTGGGTATAGTCCAGCAGCACCAGTTCGTGTCGTCGCTGCAGCGCTCGTCCGTGGTGACGCGAGTGCTGGGCGAGGATGTGCTGCGGCTCTACACCAAGGGCGCTCCGGAGATGCTGAGGAAGCTGTGTACTCCTGACACTGGTATGTACTGACACCAGCACACCCCCAGCTGCCTCTAGAAGTGGGTATAGTCCAGCAGCACCAGTTCGTGTCGTCGCTGCAGCGCTCGTCCGTGGTGACGCGAGTGCTGGGCGAGGATGTGCTGCGGCTCTACACCAAGGGCGCTCCGGAGATGCTGAGGAAGCTGTGTACTCCTGACACTGGTATGTACTGACACCAGCACACCCCCAGCTGCCTCTAGAAGTGGGTATAGTCCAGCAGCACCAGTTCGTGTCGTCGCTGCAGCGCTCGTCCGTGGTGACGCGAGTGCTGGGCGAGGATGTGCTGCGGCTCTACACCAAGGGCGCTCCGGAGATGCTGAGGAAGCTGTGTACTCCTGACACTGGTATGTACTGACACCAGCACACCCCCAGCTGCCTCTAGAAGTGGGTATAGTCCAGCAGCACCAGTTCGTGTCGTCGCTGCAGCGCTCGTCCGTGGTGACGCGAGTGCTGGGCGAGGATGTGCTGCGGCTCTACACCAAGGGCGCTCCGGAGATGCTGAGGAAGCTGTGTACTCCTGACACTGGTATGTACTGACACCAGCACACCCCCAGCTGCCTCTAGAAGTGGGTATAGTCCAGCAGCACCAGTTCGTGTCGTCGCTGCAGCGCTCGTCCGTGGTGACGCGAGTGCTGGGCGAGGATGTGCTGCGGCTCTACACCAAGGGCGCTCCGGAGATGCTGAGGAAGCTGTGTACTCCTGACACTGGTATGTACTGACACCAGCACACCCCCAGCTGCCTCTAGAAGTGGGTATAGTCCAGCAGCACCAGTTCGTGTCGTCGCTGCAGCGCTCGTCCGTGGTGACGCGAGTGCTGGGCGAGGATGTGCTGCGGCTCTACACCAAGGGCGCTCCGGAGATGCTGAGGAAGCTGTGTACTCCTGACACTGGTATGTACTGACACCAGCACACCCCCAGCTGCCTCTAGAAGTGGGTATAGTCCAGCAGCACCAGTTCGTGTCGTCGCTGCAGCGCTCGTCCGTGGTGACGCGAGTGCTGGGCGAGGATGTGCTGCGGCTCTACACCAAGGGCGCTCCGGAGATGCTGAGGAAGCTGTGTACTCCTGACACTGGTATGTACTGACACCAGCACACCCCCAGCTGCCTCTAGAAGTGGGTATAGTCCAGCAGCACTGTCGGTTTTTAATTATCCGACTAGTCTTTTCCCTACTGAGTGCCAATGTTTTACATGGAGCGACTGCCTATCTGACTTCCACAACCTACTGTGTTACTACTTAAAGTACTTCCATCTTTAAAAAATAATTCAAATGATAATAACATTTCCTCAGTGCCGGATAACCTGTACGAAGTTTTGAACTCGTACGCGGAGAAGGGTTACCGGGTGATAGCTGTGGCTACCCGCGTCATGGAGACCACCTTCAAACAGTTGCAGAAGATGACCAGGGAAGAGGTAAGGAATTGTCTTATTTATTAATAATAAATTTGAGATTCGAGATGAAGTTTATGTATTAATATTGGTTTGGCTGAAGAGTTATAAAAGTGCTAATCTCTGAAGCTACTGGTCCGGTTTGAAACAATATTTCAGTGTTAAATAGCCTAATGATTGAGAGAAGTTATTAACTTCTATTTACCCGTGTGCACGGAGAAGTGCCGAGGTGCGGATGCAACAGCTTGAAGCTAGTATTGTATGGTCTTTCTTAAAATGTCCCATTTAGTTAGTATTTCAATCACGCAAGTTGAATAACAAAAATGTGTTAAAAATCAATAATTGCTTATTTTATTTAACTTTTTGAAATGTCTACTTTGTAACATTAGGATATAAATTGCAATAAGACCTTCAAAATCAATCAATTTTGCTGTAGAAAGTGAGCTAAAAAAACATAAAATTAAACTCTTATTTATCTTAGGTGGAGCGTGACCTAGAGTTCCTAGGTCTGGTCATCATGGAGAACCGTCTGAAGGCGGCCACCACCGGCATTATACGCGAACTCAAGGAGGCCAACATTCACGTCGTCATGATCACCGGTCAGTACTGCAATATGCTTCGTTACATCCGAGAGCACGTTAATGTCGGTCCTGCGCCTGATCTCTCTCCGGTCGTGTCGGATTGCCGTCCCATCGGGTTATGAGAGTGAGGGAATAGGGAGTGCACCTGTGTCTGCACAAATGCTTGTGAACTATAATATGTCCTGCGCAGCTGGCTGATCTCCTTATATGAGAACGGCCGCGTGGCTGACAATCGGCTAGGACGCCATCAATTCTACGTTACATGCTGCGGATTTCTATTTTATCTATCTGTTGTTTGCGATCAGAGATTGAAATCCTACTTCCTACTTTAAAGTTATAAATGCGAAAGTTTGAGGATATTGGTTTGGGTACGTATGTGTGTGGATGTGTGTGTGTGTGTGTGTGTCTGTGTGTGTGTGTGGATGAGGGTGTGTTTGTGAGTGTGTGTGTTTGTGTGTGTGAGAATGTGTTTGTGTGTGTGTGTGTGTGTGTGTGTGAGGGTATGTGTGTGAGTGTGTGTGTGTGTGTGTGTGTGTTTATGTTTGTCGCTCTTTCGTGCAAAAACTACTGAATAAATTTGGTTGAAACAGCTTAGCTATCAGAAAAACAAATAGGCTGCTTTAAATTCGTGTAGTGAACGCTTTTTTTTCTTAGTAAGGGGTGACACCTCTGGCGGACGCTAGTTAAAAATGTATTTAAACATTTGTAGGTGACAATGTCCTGACAGCAGTGAGCGTGGCTAAGGAATGTGGGATACTCATGGGAGAGGAACGTGTCGTCACCCTTATGGCCGACACCAGCGGAACTACCCCCGTTATATACTGCGAGAGCACGTTACATGGGGTGAGTTCATTTTTTCTATATTTACACCCAAATTCAGAGGTTCCAGATAAAGTTCTAGATATATATCCGACAGATAATGTTTTAGCGAAGATTTTAATTTTGAATACTTTTCCATGGTGTTATGTGTCACATAGCTATTTAATTTTGAATATTTGGCAGTATCTCTCCGATAGCTATCTGGAACCGCTGAATTTGGCCCTTAGAATGTTTTTTAATAATTTCGAATAAGAACTTGTAAATATATCGTGCTTATGTGGTAAAATTAAAAAAAATCTGTGAAAGATATACCTAAACTGGATGAGTTCCGAAGTATATACCTAGGTATGATGGCCAAAGGTCTTGATATAAATCCGATGCCATTTAGTTCTAATAAGGTGAGTGTGACGTGCGTTTTATGACATTTACAGGGGAAAAACACTATTCTGAATATAGCAATGCCCTGACCAGTATATTTTGAAACGACTCGACAAGGCGTCATTATATTATAGAGGTATATTTCGGAACACAGCCCTTATATAAATTCCGCAATCTTTATTTACATACTACGTTTAATTTGTTCTTTTATTAAATATAAAATTTCTTAAAAAGTAAGATCTGTGACTACATATGTTTTCGCTCAAATATCTTACAATTTTAAAACGAACAAAATATTTTTGTTTGTAATCTATCCACTAACTATATAACACGTCGCCATTACTTCTTCAAACTTCCTACCTACATAGACAAAGCAACGCTACATAAAACTATATCACCGTGGGACCACTCCATCAGTCTGTCTGTCTGTCCCCCCATTTCAGTCATATCGCCGCATGTAAGCGCGACTATATGACCGAATTGGGGTGGCAGACTATAGTCTCCGAGTCTACAACCCCGGGTAAGTTATAGACCGGGAGCCCGTGGTCATCAGGCTTGCGTCACTGTATATTACCTGGATTTTTAAAAATGAATTCATGCTAGAATGGGTTTGAAAGGTTGACTATTAATCTTGATCTCTCTCCGGTCGTGTCGGATTGCCGTCCCATCGGGTTATGAGAGTGAGGGAATAGGAAGTGCAGTTGTGTCAACGCAAATGCTTTTGCACTATAATATGTATTTTTAAACTGAGTATAAAAGAAATACATATGTACTCAAATGGAGTATAGACAGATCACTTCTTATATAAAAGCAATTATTGATGTAATAGAGAAGAAAAGATATAGCAATATAGATCTATGAATGTGGTAAAAATGAGTTGCGATTTATTTTTACCCAACTGCATCTATTAAAGGAGGGTATTGTATTTCTTTATAATAACTTTCAAAGAAACTGTCAGGCAAACTTCATAATAGTCAATCATTCATACCCAGTGTAGCATGGATGAACATTAAATACCTATCTCAGGTTTTATACTATGACAACAGTCTGACGGCCACGGGCTCTGGGTCTATACAGGTATCTAGTTATTAGCTGCCCGTCCTTTTTTTTATAGGACAGATAAATTGGTGACCGATTTTTGTAGGTGAAAAATAGAACACGACATAGGACGTGTGCTACAAAAAGTCAGAAAATCCTAGTTAGAACGCCATACAAAAAATCGGCCCGATTATCTGTCCTACTAAAAGTTTGACGTTGGCTGGCAGCTTTAGAAAAAAATAATTTAAATTCTTTTTATGAGAATAATTTAAAATTTGCAAATGTAAAAGGTGTTATTTCAATTTTCATTATAGTAATTTTTCTTCTAACTTATATATCTTTCTCGAAAGCATTAAGATGTGTTAAATATTGTAAGTTTAAAGTCAAAAATAAAATTGTATGAAGTGCTGGAAAATTCCCTAAGGTTCGGCGCAGATATGGCGAATTTTTCACTATCATAATATTTACGATATAGAATATGTAGCCAATACAACTTTAGCATGTAGTCGCTTGGACGTCTTACTTCCGATTATTCCCAGTAGTCCCCTCTAGCCCTGTCCCCATCTCACAAATAAAGACTTTCTTAAAGCACAACATAATTAAATTGGTTAAACTTAATTACAATTAACTTAAAAAATATGCCCTTTTGAACTACTTACTACTTCTTTTGTACGAAATGTTAAACAAGAGCTGTAGAACTATTTATATTCAAAATTATATGCATATCCTTAGGTACATAGTGTATAGAATCAAATAAAAAAATAAAAGTTGATGTTTACTTTTATAGATACACACCACAATAACAAATAAAAAATCTGAAATCTATGGACTTAATATATTTTTTTAAATCGTATCAATTGTCACCCCCCCCCGGTGGCAATTGCTACGATTTAAAAATGACAACTGAGAAACATACTTCCCATTTGTCTCCTCTAGTTAGCTTTCAAAGGGGACAGCTGGCACAAATTGTCACCCCGGTGACAACTGGGAAGACAATTCCCAGTTGTCACTCCGGGGGACAGGGCTAGAGAGGACTACTGGGAATAATCGCTTACTTCAGTCATATTGATTGCCATATTTGCGCGGCCCCTTAGTATAATATTTACCTTCTTTGTACACTTATAAACATGTTGACCAATTCTTGTAATTTAAGTACAGACAAGTACAGACAACAGCGCAACAATCTACCACAATCTGTCAAATTTCTTCAATAGATTTTCAACCTTGTCACAATAGTAGAAGGTTCGATTGGTAAAATTTGACAGATTTTGGTAGGTTGACCTGCTGATGTCTGTACTATCATTGACATGTATGACCCTCCCTTAGAAAGTTCTCCTAGACACAATCAAATACAATAAGATCAAAATTTGACATGTACTGTAAAAGAGTCTGTATTGTTCTGAAAGTTTCAATCGATTTGATACAAATTGGGTCATACGTGTCTTGGTTAATATTGACAAGATTTAAGTTCCCGAATTACATGCTTGTTTGCCCCTCCCCCGGGGCGGTCCTATCTTTGATTTCCAAGTTATGACCGGTAGGAATATGGCGGTATAGCTGTCGCAGCCAACTAGTTGAATTAGCCAGCCAATTGGACGCCTAGGCGGTTAATAAAAGGTCGACATCCAACTGTACGCCTAGGCCGATAGTTGATTGAACTGGAATCATTCAACGTTTAACAACATGGCGTATTGAAAATCAGCCCTTTTAAAATGACTGAATTCAATCCCGCCAAGTATATGTCGCAGTGTGAACGTATAATCCGCCGTATTACATTACAGCAAGCTGTCCTAAAAATTTGCTGAAAGTTAGGTTTAATGGCAGAAACGAATTGCGGTAAATCCGACTTCACGCAGTCTTGTTTGCCCTACCCCTAGAGTGTAATTCAAAATCGCGTAGGCGCGGAGGGGCGAGGCGGCCCGCGAGTTGAGGAGCAGGTGGTTGTAACACTCGCCAACGCGGCTGAGGCTGGCCGGCGCTGCCGGCCAGCAAGCCAAAGCTGCGGTGGTGAGCGTTAAACCTATCTGCGACGATAAACTCGCGTGGGACCGCCGGAGCCCCGCAGCGCCGTAGCCGTGATAGAAATCATGCCTGCTGCAAAAAACTACAAGTTCACAATCTACAATTTAGGACTAATAACTCCGTAATACATAACGGCCCTGCTTTTAATATTTTAATATTCGACTGCGACATATACATGTCGCAGCCCACTGGTTGAATAGGCCAGTCAATACCTAATGGCTAAATGACGTTTGGCCATCTAGTTAAACGTTGTCTTCAGTCACTTGCCTAGTTGATTTTCCGCTATTCAATTGGATGTCGACGTTTTATTAACCGCCTAGGCGTCCAATTGGCTGGCTAATTCAACTAGTTGGCTGCGACATAGCCACCATGGAAAATACGTAACTGTTCGTAAGTAATATTACAAAAATGTTGCCATTTTGTAATTGTTTTAGGCACCGCTAGAAAAAAAATGATGTAGAAAATATTCAATTTATGTATGAAGGATATTTTTTTTGTGTGTTTTAGTTATTAATTGTTTTTTGTTTGTTTGTTAAATGTCTGTAAGTTGAATTTGTTTAGACTGCTTTATGAGAATTTAATTAGTGTAGTTTTCGAATTCCCTCACAGTGCTTGATTTGTTTTTTTTTTCAGTAGAAAACAAATTGATCTTGTATGTATTTTGAGCTACATTTTCTGTTGTCAGAAACACAAACTTGTTGTAATCTCGTTGTTGTTTGTGGAAAAAGAGGCTTTCCAGAATTTTTAGCAAAACTAAAACACGGACTTACTTTTTACGTCTGTCCGTCCGTCCGTCTGCCGGCAGACTTTATCTCATAAACCGTGAAAGCTAGACAGCTGAAAATTTCACAGATGATATATTTCAATTGCCCCTTTAACGTTACATACTGAAAACAACATAAAAATAAGTATTTTGGCCCCATACAACAAACGTGATTTTTGCACGTTTCACAGATATTGGTACGGAACCCTTCATGCCCTACTTTTCATTCATCTTGCTTAATTTTAACACTTTCATTCACCAGGCATCAGTAGGCCGTCGTTTCCCCCTAGACCGAGAATGGCGCAGCGTCGACAGCGGCCGAGGGTCGTGGCGCTCGGCCTCGGCCGACCGCTCCGGTCACTCGGCCCTCACTGCACAGCCGCCCGACGGGTTCTACGACCCTGAAGCTGGTAGCAACGAGCCACGGTATAAGATTGTCATGACTGGGGATACTTGGAAGGTATGTACTTTATGTAGACTGTATTTCAATTTTGATAAACTTTTATTTTACGATGAGGTTATTTGTGACCAATCCCTATAACCTATCTATCATTAGTTTTACGATTAAATATTGTTCGACATCTATATTGATGTAATAAAGAGGAAACATTTTTTTGTTTGTTTATTTGTACCAAAACTACTGAACCGATTTAAAAAAATTGTTAACTGATGGCCACCTAAAGTTGTGCACTACTGAGCGCTCCCGAGCTTACGCATAGAAAGCATTTAGAACAGCTATACGAACAGTAGTTTCCACAGGACGCGGGTCATATTCATTTATAGCTTTGTCGTCTCTATGTTACATCAATATTATGTCTGTAGATATGTGTATTTGTATCAATTTATTTTATTTCTTTCACAGGTACTTCGCGAGCACTATCCGAATGTTTTATCCCGTGTCGTAGCGCGAGGCGCCGTGTTCGCGAGGATGACGTCAGATCAGAAACAACAGCTTATTGTGGAGTACCAGGCCTTAGGGTACTATGTCGGTGAGTTACACTTCACTTTAGCACGACAAGACGGAAAAATTATGAAAATATTATTTCATTTTAATTTTGATTTCATTTTGACTATTTTGTGTTCGTAACGAATAAATACAAAGACAGTATGTACTGTATTGATTATATAAATGATAAAAAAGTCCATGTTTATTTCATCAAGGTTTTTAAAACCATATGTATAAGTTATTATATTATTATGTTAAAACAACCAAACAATAATTAAAACAATATTTACCCCAAAATTAATGCACACGTCTTTAGAAAAGTTTCGTCAGGATACGAATGAAGCTTCGATTTTTTACTTTTACTTAGGAAACTTATGATACTGGTCCGATTTGAAAAATTCTTTCAGTGTTAGATAGGTAATTAATCGAGGAAGGTTATAGGCTTTTTATCCGGGTGCGCGCAGTAGTTCCCCCGGGAGAGCGGGTGAAACCGCTGGCGGAAGCTAGTGAGTAATAAAACAAACTTTCACTATCGCCAGGCATGTGCGGTGACGGCGCGAACGACTGCGGAGCCCTGCGCGCCGCCCACACCGGCATCTCCCTCTCCGAGCTCGAGTCCAGCGTCGCCGCGCCCTTCACCTCCGCGCACCCCGACATCGTCTGCGTCGCCAGGGTCCTACGCGAAGGCCGGGCAGCCCTATCCACGTCCTTCGGAGTCTTCAAATTCATGGTAGCCTACTCCCTCTCTGAATTCTTCTCTGTAGCCTTTTTATACTACTTCGATTCTAACCTTACCGACTTCCAATTCCTCTACATAGATGTCGCCTTAATCGTCAATTTTGCCTTCTTCTTTGGCATGACTGAAGCTTATACTGGTAAATTATGTAAGACGGCCCATTTGACGTCATTGCTAGGTTTAATACCGTTATTTTCGTTGGTAGGACAATTGTTTTTGATTGGGCTAGGACAGTATCTTAGTTATTATGCCCTAACTCTGTTCCCCTGGTATGTCAGACATACATACGAAGGCGATGAAGCGAATGAATGTTGGGAGAACTACGCAGTTTTCTCTATATCTATGTTCCAATATATAATTTTGGCTATAGTTTTCAGCCACGGGTCGCCGTATAGAAAATCTGTATTAACAAATAAACAGTTAATGATCAGTATTTTGATAATGACGAGTATTTGCGTGTATATAACCGTATGGCCGGCTGAATGGGTCGCTAGTTTCTTACAACTGCGAATGCCGAATGATACGTTACTGTCATACATAATACTCGCTCTAGCGTCATTCCAACTTCTCATAGCTCTATTTTTCGAAAGAATAATAATAGAATACTTGATGGAAGGGAAACAGATGATACCTAAGTTCTTAAAGGAAAAGAGAGTGAGAAAAACTCCCCATTTGTTGATAAAACGACAGTTGACGGATATGGATTATTTAGACTGTGACAGTGTTATAAAGTTTGATAAGGAAACGAGCGATTCGGCATTTGATTCGTCAGGGAAAGGGAGCTGAAATAAGCTTTTTTAGTGATGTAAGGTAGTCAAATGTGATGTTTTCTTACCAAATTGATCTTAGGAATAACGTAGGCGCTGAAACCTAGTATAACTTAGGAGGTTTCTCGAAGCGCCACTGTTATGAAACGCAACTAATGAAGCGCTCCTTTATTATTCCTCGGAGCGCTCCTTTTAATTGGAATTTAAGGCTGAGGCCAAATGAGCCTAATTTTTTGAGTCGTGAGTCGCAGAATTTCGGTCGCAGAAAATTGTTACAAACAAAACAGACAACTCATTTTGCGTTGCCGTGTGAATCAAATAGGACTTTTGTATGAAACCGAATGTAGCAGATTTTCTGCGACCGAAATTCTGCTATTCACAACTCACAAAATTACGCTCGTTTGGCTTCAGCCTTACTGAATTGTTATCGGGATATCTACTAAAAGGAGCGCTCCGAGATATAATAAGGGAGCGCTTCATTAGGTGCGTTTCAAAATATTGGCGCTTCGAGAAATACCTCTAACTTAGAATGTCAAAATGTTCTAAAAAACTATTATACATATAGGTATAGAACCACCACAACTTTTTGTTGTAGTGGTGTTTAGAAAATGTTATAATACAAATCGATATTATGAACTTTCAATGCAAACAGAATGATAGATCAATTATTATTATTATAAACTTATTTAGAAATAATTTAGTTTTATAAGCGAATGAAATTATAAAAGCGGTATTTTTTATGTGAAAACAAATATAGATTATTTTTCGGCACGAATTTTTTATCGATATTAGAATCGATAGAATTGTAGCAATCTTCCTTCAAATGAACAATGTTTACTTTCTTTATTAAATAAGCATTTATTTGTCTACTTTTGTTAAATAAACCAAAAAGATATTATCTTATAAAGATATTACAAACAGGATATTTTTGAAAAGATATATTTTTTGAGATACAATCAAATCACCGAAGTGCCTTTTGTTTTGGGTTTTCAAAATAATTTTGAATATTAAATATATAATTTATGTTAAACTTAAAACTACTCTTAAGTTTAATTTTATTTACATAATATTTACAACATTCTAAAAAAAACTTAAACTAAAAACTAAAATTAAAAAGCGTCAAAGAATTCCTCCCCGTCGCTGTCGACCGGGAGCGTGCCCAAAAGGCTGGCAGCATTGCCACGCTGGATGGCAATGCTTAGTCTTTGTTAAACTATATTATTATTTCATAAAAAATGCAGCTTGTCTCAAAACTAAGGTGCTGTTGATATTGTGTTCACAAAATGCATTTTCTATGCACACAAATGCATGCAATTAAATGCATTTTTTACTTTTTTACAGTATTTCCTTTCCTTGCCAAGCTTATTTTGAAAAGCGAAATATTTTATCTTTTTGTAATTATTTTATATGTTATTGTGCATTTTTTTATAATATTCGAGTTTTTAGTATGAACTCAAATTTATTTTTGATTCTTTATGTCTCATTTATGTACAAATATATATGAAATATATTTTTCTTAATTGGTTTATATACAGACGACAGCACATCAAGTTACCACAACCTGTCAAATTTCTGCAATCGTTTCTCAACCTTATCGCAATCGCAATGGGGGTAGGTTAATGTTTGATTGGTATTTTTTTACAGATTCGGGTAGGTTGACCTGCTGTCGTCTGTACCTACCAAACAAACATTAACCTTCCACTATTGTGATAAGGTTGAAAATCTTAAAAATTGTAGAAATTTGACAGATTGAGGTAACTTGATGTGCTGTCGTCTGTACAATACTCCATTTTATCTTCACGATATTATTTTAAGTAGTATTTAATAATTATTTATAAGCACAATGTGATAACAAATATAATGTGCCTTACTGATATAGGTAAACACATTCCAATATTATTACCGTATCATCTCATAATGTCAACTTCTCAAAATGACAATCGGTCGCAAAATGTCCACTTCTCACAATTTTTCATTTTAATTCAATTTGTCATTTTAAGAAGTTGACATTGTGCGAAGTTGGCGTTCTGAGAGTTTGTCATTTTGAGAAATGGACATTTTGAGAAATAGACATTATGCGAATTTGTCATTTTAAGAAGTTGACATTGTGAGAAGTTGGCGTTCTGAGAGTTTGTCATTTTGGGAAATGGACATTTTGACAAATAGACATTATGCGAATTTGTCATTTTAAGAAGTTGACATTGTGAGAAGTGGACATTTTGCGACCGGTTGTCATTTTAAGAAGTTGACATTGTGAGATGATACGATTATTACTTGGTACTTGAAGTATCAAACACTTAGGTAATTAGGTAAAAATGAATGCAAGTGAGTTAAATAGTTACCAATATTTGTTAATTATGAATGGTATATGTAAATAAGTTCATGCACTTTATTTAATTTGTAATAATAAAATTATGAGCGTGATATATTTTATTGATCATTATTGTAACGTAAAGTTAAATGCGTAAAACCTGAAAATAGTTTGAGCAGAAACAATTAATGTGAATGTGAATTCAAATATAACATGTTTTTTCATGTTTTACCTAAGTTAACGTTCAATATGAAGCGTGATCCTATCTTTTGCGGCTATAATATCCCACAAAGTAATTTCTGATGTCCTTGTTTAACTCCGAAACTTCTTACAATTTAAACTTTTTATTGCGAAATATCGTAGTTATATCCAGTAGTACTTTTTTTACAAGATTATGAGCTAAATCTTGTAAAAAAAATTAATGACTTTTCTCTAATAACTTGGTTAATTTAATTAAAAAGCCATTCGGGTGCCTAAGGTTTTGCGCATTTAACGATACACGTTGTATTTCTTGTTATCTCCTTACAAGAACGTCAATTTTAATACATCGGTATTGTTATTTTTAATTATTATTGAATAATTGTGATTTTTATGGTCCTAAACTATACAATAAGATAATAGGTAGTGCCACCGCGTTTTATGTGCACATGACAGTTGCCGGTTTTTGCAGACTGACAGCAACTGTCAAGTGCACCAAAATGGTCGGACGTTACCTAAAGATATCAAATATATGAATCAAAATGTTAAAGATGAAGTTAAACAATGTGTGTTACTTTATATTTAGGTACCGGCGAATGTACGCGAAAATGTTTTCAATAAATCATTTCTATTTAATTTGTATTTTTCTTTATTTTACCTACTTTCATGATAAAATTTCACATTTATTCAGGTGTGAAACTGTTAAAATTCAATTCAAAAGAAAATAATATTGTAACATTCGTTTGAACTGTTTCTTGTATTTGTAGAAAAGATATAGCCTACACATAAGGTGGTATTTTTAGGGTTCCGTAGCCGAATGGCAAAAAACGGAACCCTTATAGATTCGTCATGTCTGTCTGTCTGTCTGTCTGTCTGTCTGTCTGTCTGTCTGTCCGTCCGTATGTCACAGCCACTTTATTCTGAAACTATTAGGACTACACAGTTAAAACTTGGTAAGTAGATGTATTCTATTAACCGCTTTAGGATTTTTGTACAAAAATAAAAAAATAATAATATTACGGGGGGCTCCCCATACATGAAACTGAAACTAAAAATATTTTTTTTCATCAAACCTATACGTGTGGCATGTCTATGGATAGGTCTAAAAAAATGATACTGAGGTTTCTAAAACCATTTTTTCCTAAAGTCAATCATTTTAGAGTAAGACACTCCCAAAGTGCCAAAATGTGTGTCCCCCCCCTGTAATTCTTAAACTACCAAAGTGAAAAATCTGAAAAAAATATATGTTATAGATCTCAATAAAAACTATCTACCAAAATTGGTTTGAACAAGATACAGTCAGTAGTTTTTGAGATATAGCACTTTTTCAGTAACCGCAAATTATAACTTTGTTATTCTTATATTTGTTTGAAAAACAAAGTTAATTTTTGTTGTCGAGAAAAGTTTGTGTTTTGGCTAATATAATTGTAGGTAATAAGTACGTTTATTTTTCATAGATAATGGAACGGAACCCTTCGTGTGCGAGTCCGACTCGCACTTGGCCGGTTTTTTATTAATAAACTAGTTGACCTGGTAAACTTCGTACCACCTCGTATCGTTTAAACCTTCCCTCGACCTCTACAATCATTTTCCATGATTCAGAGATCCCTGCAACTCCACAGTTCAACTCTAGCACACCACAAACTTCCAGACTCCCGTCTGCTTAGTTAAATTTCCGAGCCCGAGCTCAGCATAGCAGTTATGGCCGGTGACCACCGGACCTGATGAGAAGTAACTTTCTGTAAAGTTTGCTTTGATTAGGTTTGCTCGTGTTAGGTTTGCCCTAGTTAGGTTTTCTTTAGTTAGATTTCCTGTTAGGTTTGCTCTGGTTAGATTTTGCCTAGTAAGGTTTGCTCTCGTTAGGTTTTCCTAGTTAGGTTTGCTATGGTTAGGTTTGCGCTGGTTAGGTTTTCTGTTAAGTTAGGTTAGGTTTGCTTGTGTTAGGTTTCCTGTTAGGTTTGCCCTAGTTAGGTTTGCTCCCGTTAGGTTTTCCTGGTAAGAATTGCTCTTGTTAGGATTTCCTAGTTAGGTTTGCTCTTGTTAGGTTTGCTCTGGTTAGTTTTGCTCTCGTTAGGTTTTCCTAGTTAGGTTTGCTCGCGTTAGGTTTTCCCTAGTCAGGTTTGCTCTCGTTAGGTTTGATCTTCTTAGGTTTGCTCTATAGTTAGGTTTGCTCTGGTTAGGTTTGCCCTAGTTAGGTTTGCTCTGGTTAGGTTTTCTGTTATGTTAGGTTAGGTATGCTCATGTTAGGTTTCCTGTTAGGTTTGCTCTAGTTAGGTTTTCCTAGTTAGGTTTGCTCTTGTTAGGTTTTCCTAGTTAGGTTTGCTCTTGTTAGGTTTGCCCTTGTTAGGTTTGCTCTCGTTAGGTTTGCTCTTGTTAGGTTTTCCTAGTTAGGTTTGCTCTTTTAGGTTTTCCTAGTTAGGTTTGCTCTGGTTAGGTTTTCTTTTTTAGGTTTGCTCTGGTTAGGTTTGCGCTGGTTAGGTTTTCTGTTAAGTTAGGTTAGGTTTGCTCTTGTTAGGTTTGCCCTAGTTAGGTTTGCTCTAGTTAGGTTTTCCTAGTAAGGTTTGCTCTGGTTAGGTTGTCTTTAGTTAGGTTTGCTCTCTTTAGGTTTTCCTAGTTAGGTTTGCTATGGTTAGGTTTTCTGTTATGTTTGTTCGTTAGGTTAGGTTTGCTCGTGTTAGGTTTCACTGGTTAGGTTTTCTTCAGTTAGGTTTGCTATTGTTAGGTTTGCTCTGGTTTGTTTTGCACTGGTTAGGTTTTCTGTTAGGTTTGCTCGTGTTAGGTTTCCTGTTAGGTTTGCTCTGGTTTGGTTTGCCCTTGTTAGGTTTGCTCTGGTTAGGTTTTCTTTAGTTAGATTTCCTGTTAGGTTTGCTCTGGTTAGGTTTTGCCTAGTAAGGTTTGCTCTCGTTAGGTTTTCTTAGTTAGGTTTGCTATGGTTAGGTTTGCGCTGGTTAGGTTTTCTGTTAAGTTAGGTAAGGTTTGCTCGTGTTAGATTTCCTGTTAGGTTTGCCCTTGTTAGGTTTGCTCTAGTTAGGTTTGCTCCCGTTAGGTTTACCTAGTTAGGTTTGCTCTTGTTAGGTTTGCTCTGGTTAGTTTTGCGCTGGTTAGGTTTTCTGTTAGGTAAGGTTTGCTCGTGTTAGGTTTCCTGTTAGGTTTGCTCTGGTTTGGTTTGCCCTTGTTAGGTTTGCTCTCGTTAGGTTTCCTAGTTAGGTTTGCTCTGGTTTGGTTTTCTTTAGTTAGATTTCCTGTTAGGTTTGCTCTGGTTAGGTTTTGCCTAGTAAGGTTTGCTTTCGTTAGGTTTTCCTAGCTAGGTTTGCTATGGTTAGGTTTGCGCTGGTTAGGTTTTCTGTTAAGTTTGCTTGTGTTAGGTTTCCTGTTAGGTTTGCCCTAGTTAGGTTTGCTCCCGTTAGGTTTTCCTAGTTAGAATTGCTCTTGTTAGGTTTTCCTAGTTAGGTTTGCTCTGGTTAGGTTGTCTTTAGTTAGGTTTGCTCTCGTTAGGTTTTCCTAGTTAGGTTTGCTCTGGTTAGGTTTTCTTTAGTTAGATTTCCTGTTAGGTTTGCTCTGGTTAGGTTTTGCCTAGTAAGGTTTGCTCTCGTTAGGTTTTCTTAGTTAGGTTTGCTATGGTTAGGTTTGCGCTGGTTAGGTTTTCTGTTAAGTTAGGTAAGGTTTGCTCGTGTTAGATTTCCTGTTAGGTTTGCCCTTGTTAGGTTTGCTCTAGTTAGGTTTGCTCCCGTTAGGTTTACCTAGTTAGGTTTGCTCTTGTTAGGTTTGCTCTGGTTAGTTTTGCGCTGGTTAGGTTTTCTGTTAGGTAAGGTTTGCTCGTGTTAGGTTTCCTGTTAGGTTTGCTCTGGTTTGGTTTGCCCTTGTTAGGTTTGCTCTCGTTAGGTTTCCTAGTTAGGTTTGCTCTGGTTTGGTTTTCTTTAGTTAGATTTCCTGTTAGGTTTGCTCTGGTTAGGTTTTGCCTAGTAAGGTTTGCTTTCGTTAGGTTTTCCTAGTTAGGTTTGCTATGGTTAGGTTTGCGCTGGTTAGGTTTTCTGTTAAGTTAGGTTAGGTTTGCTTGTGATAGGTTTCCTGTTAGGTTTGCCCTAGTTAGGTTAGGTTAGGTTAGGTTTTCCTAGTTAGAATTGCTCTTGTTAGGTTTTCCTAGTTAGGTTTGCTCTTGTTAGGTTTGCTCTGGTTAGTTTTGCGCTGGTTAGGTTTTCTGTTAGGTTAGGTTAGGTTTGCTCGTGTTAGGTTTCCTGTTAGGTTTTCTTTAGTTAGATTTCCTGTTAGGTTTGCTCTAGTTAGGTTTTCTCCCGTTAGGTTTTCCTAGTTAGGTTTGCTCTTGTTAGGTTTTCCTAGTTAGGTTTGCTCTTTTTAGGTTGTCTTTAGTTAGGTTTGCTCTCGTTAGGTTTTCTGTTATGTTTGTTCGTTAGGTTAGATTTGCTCTTGTTAGGTTTGCTCTGGTTAGTTTTGCGTTGGTTAGGTTTTCTGTTAGGTTAGGTTTGCTCGTGTTAGGTTTCCTGTTAGGTTTGCTCTGGTTTGGTTTGCCCTTTTTAGGTTTGCTCTCGTTAGGTTTTCCTAGTTAGGTTTGCTCTGGTTAGGTTTTGCCTAGTAAGGTTTGCTCTCGTTAGGTTTTCTTAGTTAGGTTTGCTATGGTTAGGTTTGCGCTGGTTAGGTTTGCGCTGGTTAGGTTTTCTGTTAAGTTAGGTTAGGTTTGCTCGTGTTAGGTTTCCTGTAAGGTTTGCCCTAGTTAGGTTTTCTTTAGTTAGATTTCCTGTTAGGTTTGCTCTTGTTAGGTTTTCCTAGTTAGGTTTGCTCTGGTTAGGTTGTCTTTAGTTAGGTTTGCTCTCAAGGTTTTCCTAGTTAGGTTTGCTATGGTTAGTTCCTAACTAGGAAAACCTAACGAGAGCAAACCTAAAACGGGCAAACCAAACCAGAGCAAACCTAACAGGAAACCTAACACGAGCAAACCTAACCTAACAGAAAACCTAACGGGAGCAAACCTAACCAGAGCAAACCTAACAAGAGCAAACCTAACACGAGCAAACCTAACTGAAGAAAACCTAACCAGTGAAACCTAACACGAGCAAACCTAACCTAACGAACAAACATAACAGAAAACCCAACCATAGCAAACTTAACTAGGAAAACCTAACGAGAGCAAACCCAACTAAAGACAACCTAACCAGAGCAAACCTAACTAGGAAAACCTAACAAGAGCAAACCTAAGTAGGAAAACCTAACGGGAGCAAACCTAACAAGGGCAAACCTAACAGGAAATCTAACTTAAGAAAACCTAACAGGAAACCTAACACGAGCAAACCTAACCTAACCTAACAGAAAACCTAACCAGCGCAAAACTAACCAGAGCAAACCTAACAAGAGCAAATCTAACTAGGAAAACCTAACAAGAGCAATTCTAACTAGGAAAACCTAATGGGAGCAAACCTAACTAGGGCAAACCTAACAGGAAACCTAACACAAGCAAACCTAACCTAACTTAACAGAAAACCTAACCAGCGCAAACCTAACCATAGCAAACCTAACTAGGAAAACCTAACGAGAGCAAACCTAACTAAGGACAACCTAACCAGAGCAAACCTAACTAGGGAAACCTAACGAGAGCAAACCTAACAAGGGCAAACCAAACCAGAGCAAACCTACCAGGAAACCTAACACGAGCAAACCTTACCTAACTTAACAGAAAACCTAACCAGCGCAAACCTAACCAGAGCAAACCTAACTAGGAAAACCTAACAAGAGCAAACCTAACTAGGGAAAACCTAACAGGAAACCTAACACAAGCAAACCTAACCTAACTTAACAGAAAACCTAACCAGCGCAAACCTAACCATAGCAAACCTAACTAGGAAAACCTAACGAGAGCAAACCTAACTAAAGACAACCTAACCAGAGCAAACCTAACTAGGGAAACCTAACGAGAGCAAACCTAACAAGGGCAAACCAAACCAGAGCAAACCTACCAGGAAACCTAACACGAGCAAACCTTACCTAACTTAACAGAAAACCTAACCAGCGCAAACCTAACCAGAGCAAACCTAACTAGGAAAACCTAACAAGAACAAACCTAACTAGGAAAACCTAACGAGAGCAAACCTAACTAAAGACAACCTAACTAGAGCAAACCTAACTAGGAAAACCTAACGGGAGCAAACCTAACTAAGAAAACCTAACGAGAGCAAACTTTACTAGGCAAAACCTAACCTAGTTAGGTTTGCTCAAGTTAGGTTTGCTCTGGTTAGTTTTGCGCTGGTTAGGTTTTCTGTTAGGTTAGGTTAGGTTTGCTCGTGTTAGGTTTTCTGTTAGGTTTGCCCTAGTTAGGTTTTCTTTAGTTAGGTTTGCTCGTGTTGGGTTTCCTGTTAGGTTTGCTCTTTTAGGTTTGCTCTCGTTAGGTTTTCCTAGTTAGGTTTGCTCTGGTTAGGTTTGCGCTGGTTAGGTTTTCTGTTAGGTTAGGTTTGCTCGTGTTAGGTTTGCCCTAGTTAGGTTTTCTTTAGTTAGATTTCCTGTTAGGTTCACAGTCCCTTTTCAACGGCTCGCGCCATCTTGGACGCGCGCGCACCTCGCGAGCTCTTCCGTGAAAACCCTAAAAACGCGTCAAATCGATCGATATTCTGCTGGAAATACCTCTTCCGAGCAGCTCGTGACCTTCAAGATTCAACCGTGGTGGAATCATCGCTCAGGCGGATCAACGGCAGCTGAGATAGCAGACCAAGATACGTGCACGTATTGGAGTTTGTTACTGCTGTATTTCATGGGAACATCCTTTGTGTGATCGTCCAGCCCCCCTCGGGCTGTCCCAAATGTGTGGTTTAACTCATCGCCCATAGTATTTTTTATCACGACTGCACGTTTTTATGGTGTTTTTGAGATATATAGTATTTTCAGTAACCGCAAATTATAACTTTGTTATTCGTATATTTGTTTGAAAAACAAAGTTAATTTTTGTTGTCGAAAAAAGTTTGTGTTTTGGCTAATATAATTGTAGGTAATAAGTACGTTTATTTTTCATAGATAATGGAACGGAACCCTTCGTGTGCGAGTCCGACTCGCACTTGGCCGGTTTTTTATTAATAAACTAGTTGACCTGGTAAACTTCGTACCACCTCGTATCGTTTAAACCTTCCCTCGACCTCTACAATCATTTTAAAACCAAAATTAGCCCAATCGGTCTAGCCATTCTCCAGTTTTAGTGAGACTAACGAACAGCAATTCATTTTTATACAGGGTGTCCCGAAACTCAAAGATAATCTGAGATCAGATGAAAGGCCAAGTTATACCAGTCCTGGGAAAAATAATCAAAAAAATCCACATCACTCAGTTCAGCGATAATAGACATTTTTTGTAACTTAACTTTTCAAAACTTAACTTATTTTATTAAATTAATAATGTTTTTTTGCATTAATTTGTAGTTCTGATTAATATCATCGTTAATGAAGACCAGGACATTAAAAAAATTACAGCGAAATTGTGGTATTGGTGATCACAATACTTGAAAACGAGACCAAGGGTGTCGAATTTCAACTTTAAAAAAAATGTATATTTTTTTTAATTTTTCCCAGGACTGGTATAACTTAGCCTTTCATCCAGTCTAAGATTATCGTTGAGTTTTGGGACACCCTGTATATGTTAGAAGATAATTTTCAAAATTGGTTAGGTAGATCCAGAGATCCCTGCAACTCCACAGTTCAACTCAAGCACACCACAAACTTCCAGACTCCCGTCTGCTTAGTTAAATTTCCGAGCCCGAGCTCAGCATAGCAGTTATGGCCGGTGACCACCGGACCTGATGAGAAGTAGTTTATGAAATCTTAATTTTCTTCATCATCTGCCTAGCTTTATCCCAACTACGTTGAATACGTTGGGGTCGGACCCACCAGTTTATCGTGCCTTCCGAAACACGGAAGAACTCGTTATGACAAGATGGTCACGGACTGTACGCGCCAAGCGTTGCCTAACTTTATGATCGATCGATCCGTGCGGCTTTGACTTAGCCACGAGCTCTTCGAAAACTTAATTTTCTTGTGCCCATTAAATACTACTTAGAAGTAAGCAGAGAGAATTTCCTGTCACTGTCAAGATAATTCTTAAATTCTCTTTTATCAAAAACAAAATACTATTTTATGAGAACTTGATTGATCTACATCAACTCGTTTTCATATTTATATTTTAATATTTTTATATTAGTAGTATTTTTATATATAGCTTTTAAAGACGACCTTTATTAGAAAGCGTAGAAATACGCCAGTTACATCTACTTTTGCGATATTTTTTGACAGGAGATTATCTTCTGTCTGTTCTTTTGTCTTCCAGGGTGTAACACTTCAAAGGTAATTTTTAAACTGTCTTTGTGCTTTAGATAAGGCGTAAGGTATGTTTTTTTTCCAATTTATTAATATAGTGGTTGAGCACCTACCATACCATTTCACCTCCACCTAAAGGTTGACTGCGTAGAGAACGCCTAAGGCGCTTAAGTCCGCCTTTGTACATTGTTTTTAAAATGTGTGCAAAAAGTATAATAAATAAATATTGGTCCACGCACTCCAAGTAAATACTTCGCGCAACTGAAAAAAAGAAGAACCTTCAAGGGTATACTCCAACTCTTACACTCCGCCCCCAAGGACACCCACTGACCAGTCTTCCTCAAAATGGGCTGTCTAACAGTGAATTATTTTTTTAAACCGTTCCAGGACATAGTTCTTGAGAACAGCACGTTCAAACAAAGTATTCAGCTTCATAAGTACCCTGTTTTCAGACCATGTCGAAGGTAATAAAGTTGCTAAGTCGCGCGTTCCACGACCTGTCTAATGTTGCTTCGATGCGGCCCACCCGCTGCGACACTGTGCCGGCGCAGATACGCGCGCGCCACAATCCCTGCGGTGGCCGAAGGGGAGGAGGCTCCAAAAAGGCCATAACTATGCAAAACTTGAACCCCAACATTATTAAGCTGGAATACGCTGTCCGTGGACCACTTGTTATACGCGCCATGGAATTGGAAAAGGAACTCGCGAAGGTCAGTTCTTTATTCTTATTAGGTACCTACTCTGGTTTTGTAGTGCTGAGTTGCTTGATTTAACTTGGGTCAATTTATACTAGCGCAATCGAAGCGCATCGAATCGTCAAATTATTAACAACTAAAGCGCACGAATGCGAAATGCGACGCGCGAATTCCGAAGAATGCGCGCGACTTTTTGAAATCTCAGAAGTAATGTGTGCGTTACGCTGTGGAGTTAAGGTTGAATTTGTTATGTTCAGTTTTGGAAAGACGCTTCGATGCGGTTCGAATCTGCGCTATTGTAAATTGACCCTAACGATAACCAAACCTTTACCAGCCGTGATATTATGTCCGCATATTGGTCAAATTGGTGATTTGACACCAGTGTTACCGATGGGCGACACCACGACATTTTAAGTGCAGTTTCAAGTTATGCGAGTTTTGCCTGGTATAGTGAACGCGTGTAAGCACAACTCGTATGAGCGTTGTCGCATCTTTTCCATGCTTTTTCATCAAAAAGTCAATTAAAACAAAATTACGAAATGCTTGAACAACTAAGAACAATCTTTCCGTCCTCTGTGACCTGAACACTAAAATCTGAAATGCAAAAGTTTGGTGCAACTTTACAGTAAACAGGAACGCGGAGTCTAAAATGATAGTTTACAATGGGATAGTTGCAGTAGCAGCTGTACAGTAAATACTCTCAGGGGAAAATAATCTAGAACTCTTTTCAAAGACAAGTTAATAAGTATCTTAATAAGTGCCGTTGGTCTTCAGGGCGCCTCGAAGCCGTTCAAGACTGTCATCAAGGCTAACATTGGAGACGCACACGCCATGGGACAAAAACCCATCACATTCATAAGACAGGTAACAACTTTGTGACTGATGCTTGATACTTTAGTGAAACAGAGTGCGTCGTTGTTCTTGTTGTCGCGTAGCCGACTGCTGTGCACGAGGTCTCGGGTCCGATTCCCGGGTCGGGCCGAAATCGCTTTGTGGGTTTTAGAAACTTTCACAAAGCAGCCCGTAGTTGAAAGTTGGTGATTGATACACCCGTGCATCGGAGAGCACGTTAATGTCGGTCCTGCGCATGATCTCTCACCGGTCGTGTCGGATTGCCGTCCCATCGGGTTGAGAGTGAGGGAACTGGTGCATCTGTGACTGCGCAAATGCTTGTGCACTATAATATGTTCTCCTTATATGAGAACAGCCGCCGTGGCCGAAGTGGCCGACGACGCCATAATCGGCTAGGACGCCATCATCATTATCGAACAAACTGGACACAAAAAGCCTGGACTATTGTCTATGTGTGCGTGCGGCGATGCACAGCTACTATGGCCCACACATGAAAGTCACGCGTGGTGCTTATGTATGAAGATAGGTTAGCTATTCTCACTTTTACTATATCGTGACTGATGAAGGCTACTCCTGCGCAGGTGCTGGCTTGCGTGTGCTATCCTCAGCTGCTTAACAACGACAAGTTCCCGAGCGACGTGAAGGCGAGGGCTCGAGACCTTCTGGCGGGATGCGGGTGAGTCCTGAGAGGATCTATGGAATCTTATAAAGAAGAATAGCATACATATTTCGCGCATAAAAGAATCCTACATTGCAGTCAAGTAATAAAGATAAACAGGGTTGCATTCCCGGAGTGCTGGCAGAAGTGAAAACTTTAATATTAATGTTGTGTATTTTTGATATTTTGGAATAGTTCGAGAAGAATTTTGCAGAAATTGCTTTTAGACGCATCTGTGTTTCTGTAGCTTAGGTTTTTTCCACTGTTCATTTCTCTATTCTACTGTATCTGGTTAGAATTGAAGCTGACTTCAACAGGTAAAGACTAGACAGATGGTAAGTGAATGAGGGCTCCTCTACATTGATTGTTGAGGTTAAGATAAAGATAAAAAGTAATTTATTCAAAGTAGGCTGAAAATCAGCAGTTTTTGAAGGTCAAGTTTACAAAAGACAGCCCCAAAAACGCCCGCCCTTCACCACTTCTTATGTGCTGTAGCTGGGAAGAAGAAGTGGTGGAACAAACTCCCCAGCAACACAATTCTGTCTGTATGGTTTGAAGAACCGATTCTATACAAATTGAATACATGTAGTATAAAAAAAATACATAACATGGTATGAAATATTGCGTAAGCTTCTGCCAGCGGTTTCACCCGCGTCCCGTGGGAACTACCTGGCGCACCCGGATAAAAGGTAGCCTATAGCCTTCCTCGATAAATGGGCTATCTAACAATGAGATAATTTTTCAAATCGGACCAGTAGTTCCTGAGATTAGTGCGTTCAAACAAACAAACAAACTCTTCAGCTTTATAATATTAGTATAGATTTGACCATGTTGGCTAGCACACACCTCACCTATTCTTAAATCTACTTCTTACCAGTGGCAAGTCAGTAGGCTCGTACACGGCGTCCTACGGCATCGAAATGATCCGTCGCCACGTGGCTGAGTACATCGAGTGCCGCGACGGGCATCCGTGTAACTGGGAGAATTGCCTGCTGGTCGGTGGTGCCTCCTCCGGCATCAAGAACTGCCTGCAAATGCTGATCAACAAGGTGGACGGGAAGGGCACCGGTATGTTTGAGGAACAGTTCCTAAGTATTTTTACATTTTATCGTGTCTGCCAAAATTCAACTGTCGTAACTAAACACCGTTAGCTACCGCTAGCCGTTTCACGCCTAGTAATATAGTTCCCAGATAAAACAGAGTCCATTTTCAGCACAAAGAACGTAGCTTCCCCACAGTGAAAGAATTGTTTAAATCGGTTTAGTAGATCCGGAGCCTATTCGTTACAAACATACAAACAGTCAAATCTTTCTGTCTCTTCATACATTAGTATAGATTAATTATTTATATGAATAGCTCGTGGCTAAGTTAAAGCCGCGCGGATCGATCGATCATAAGGTTAGGCAGTCGCTCCATGTAAAACACTGGTTCTCAGCTGCATCAGGTTAGACTGGAAGCAGACTCTAACGTAGTTGGGAAAAGGCTAGGCAGATTTGATTACATGTTAGTTATTTACCTAACAAACGCGTTGATATAAAGCCAATGTTGTCACCAGGCGTGCTGATCCCAATCCCGCAGTACCCGCTATACTCCGCGTCGCTGGCGGAGTACGGGCTGGCCCAGATCGGCTACTTTCTGGACGAGGAGTCCAACTGGGCCCTCAACGTCTCTGAACTGGAACGGGCCTTCAAGGAAGGCAGCAAGAAATATGCCGTCAGGGCCATCGTCGTTATCAACCCTGGAAATCCTACTGGACAGGTATATACATGGGCACCGGGTATCGAGAGACGACTCCGGGCCACTGTAGGCATGGGTCTGTGGGCGGTGAGTTTCGGGTGGCTCATCGTCCTTCCGTCTCCTAAGAGACGACAGGCCCGTGTCGGCGGCGAGCGTTGTTCCACGCGCTCCTCAGAGAGTGTCAGCAAACCCCAGCGGGGCCCACTAGGGCCAGAGCCTGTCGGTACTGCAGGTTGTTCAAAAGAGTTAGAGGATATAGCACTGCTCTTTTTCAAATGACGTTAATAGGTACCTGCTTATAAGGACGAACTGAATCTCAGTATTATACGTTTGAAGCCAAGGTTTTGAAGCGCGAATTTGTAGCACGCGTGAAAACGCACTGATAAAAGGTGCTAATCCGTAATCGCCTTTAGCACAATCGCAATTATCTAGCGCTAATAGCGCAATTTGTCTAGCCGGGAGATACAACAAAGAATAGCAATAAGCACTATAAAATTAATGAGAAATTCCAACTAATCTTTCATGGCTACTCCTCAGGTGCTGACACGCAAGAATATCGAAATGATCATAAAGTTCGCGCAGAAGAAGAACTTATTCCTAATGGCTGATGAAGTCTACCAGGACAACATATACGATAAGAACAGCTGTTTCCACTCCTTCAAGAAGGTAGGCCACCACTTCGTTCTATCTCGTTGGTTTGGCTTAATTAATGCAAATATGGTTTGTAGACATCGATTTTACCGATGAGACCACCGACATTAGGTCACCTACGTCAATTCCTCCAAATATTGGTATAGTTTACACAGGTGCTTAATAGAAAAAAAAGGTCAAGTGCGAGTTGGCGCATGACGGGTTCCGTACCCCATACCCCCCAATTTTTTTTTAATTTTTAGTATTTGTTGTTATAGCGGCAACGGAAATACATCATTTGTGAAAATTTCAGCTTTCTAGCTATCACGGTTAGTGAGATACATACAGACAGACAGACAGACAACAAAGTGCGTTCAACTGTGTCTACAGACACTAAAGCCGGTTGCAGACCGAAAACTAAGCTATGCCAAGTCTTAACTAAGCTATGCCAAGCAAGCTAGGCTAAGCTAAGCTAGAAATAAATAGCCTGCAAACCAACAGCTCAGCCAAAGATCAGTCAGTGGTGCATAGTGGTGTGCGGGGTAGCGGGAGGGGCTTACCTTGGCTCTTGTAACTGCGCATCTGCATACACAACAGAGATTAGATTGGAAGGCGACCCTAACATAATAGCGTCCTAGCCGATTGTCGGCCACGGCGGCTGTTCTCATATATTTAATGAGATCAGCCAGCTGCGCAGGACATATTATAGTGCACAAGCATTTGCGCAGACACAGGTGCGCACTCCCTATTCCCTCACTCTCATAACCCGAAGGGACGCCAATCCGACACGACCGGAGAGAGATCAGGCGCAGGCCCGACATTAACGTGCTCTCCGATGCACGGGTGAATCAATCACCAACTTCCAACTCCGGGCTGCTTTGTGAAAGTTTCTAAAACCCACAAAGCGATTTCGGCCCGTCCCGAGAATCGAATCCGAGACCTCGTGCACAGCAGTCGGCTATGCGACCACTAGACCAACGAGGCCAACGAGACCCTAACATATTTGGGTGAAGATTAAATGATGGTGATGTTTCACAGGTGATGATGGACATGGGTGCTCCATACAAAGACATGGAGTTGGCATCGTTCATGTCTATAAGCAAGGGTTACATGGGCGAGTGTGGACTCCGAGGCGGCTGGATGGAGCTGGTGAACCTCGACCCTGGTGTGAAGGCGAACCTGCTGAAGGCCATCTCCGCTATGCTGTGCCCCACTACGGTGGGTCAGGCTGCTGCTGACTGTGTTGTAAGTCTTACTTCTAAATCCTCAAAAGTTAAAGTCGCCGGCACAATCTATGCTATTATTATAAAGCTGAAGAGTTAGTTGGTTATCCCAGGAACTACTGGTCCGATTTGAAAAAATATTTCTGTGTTAAATAGCCCATTTATCGAGGAAGGCTACTTTTATCCGTTTACGCGGAGTAGTTCCCACGGGACGCGGGCGAAACCGCTGGCAGAAGCTAGTCTTTCATATACATTAACTGGATGTTTGCCAATTAGAATCAACTTTAGTTATATATTTTTTGACATTCATAAGTGCTTGGAAAGCCCTAGATGATGAATAAATGATTTGACTTTGACTTTGACAGGCGCGGCCCCCAATGGATGGTGAACCTTCATTCGAGCTCTGGTGCAAAGAGAAGACAGCTGTCCTGGACTCACTCGAAGAGAGGTCCAGGATGATCGTCGAAACCTTCAACAAAATGGAAGGCTTCAAATGTAACATAGTGCAGGTAAAACTGTTATATTAAGAAACAAAAAGATTTTATTTTTGTATCATTTTGACGCTTATACACAATTCATAGGTGTCTAATATATGCTTAGAAATTTGGCACAGTATATTTTGTATTTGCCTGACCTGCATTCGAACCCGCACATGCATACTTGAGTGGCTGGTGCTTTAACCACTAGGCTACCACGACTTTAAGGCTGGATTTAGCATACAATCAAAATATACGTATTGTCAGGTCTTGTTTATTCTTGATAAGAATACGGCGACCCGTCCATAGTAATGTACTTTAAAAATGTTGATCCATCCATCCAAGTCATTCTCCCATAGATGGATCGTGACCATCATTAGTCTCTGTCAGCATTATAGGTGGGCCGGGACAATTTTCTCCAGGTGCTCCTATCAGCAGCAGTATGTTAAAGAATGCTGTTATAACTTGGTAAATTCATACACGATAGGAACAGACGACAGCACATCAAGTTACCACAATCTGCCAAATTTCTGCAATAGATTTTCAACCTTATCACAATGGTGGTAGGTTAATGTTTGACTGGTAAAAATTTACAGATTCGGGTACCGTGACCTGCTGTTGTCTGCACTCATGGTCCGTAAGGTTCGTAGGCAGCGTGGGCATAGGTCACTTATGAATTTGCTAGCTTGCGTTTTTGTGTTTAGGGGGCAATGTATGCCTTCCCGAGGATCCAACTGCCTCCGAAAGCGATCGAAGCTGCCAAAAAAGCAAAAGCAGTCCCTGACGCCTTCTACGCACGCACGTTACTTGAAGAGACAGGTCAGTAGCGTTTATATTACATTCCAATAGTATTTGCTTTTGTTTATAATAATGGCATTCAAGACCGATTGTCAGCCACGGCGGTCGTTCTCATATAAGGAGATCAGCTAGCTGCGCATGACATATTATAGTTCACAAGCATTTGCGCGATACAGGTGCACTCCCCATTCCCTCACTCTCATTGCCCGATGGGACGACAATCCGACACGACCGGAGAGAGATCAGGTACAGGACTGACATTAACGTGGTCTCCGATGCGCGGGCTATTATTTAGGTGTATGGGGGGTGCCATTTTTATGCTCTGTATGATAAGTTGGGCAGTTATAAGCCTAGTCCTTGAAGGCTAACATCTTGCATTATTTATTGGACTAATGTGACGGAGATGGAATGAATTGTTATGCTATTATATTTCTTGCACACTGTGGCAACTTGCCCATGGTTCTGAGGGTCGATAAATCTATGGAGCTACCTTTTATTTCTCTCCAGATAATTATTTATTGGTGAGCCCGGAACAGTATAATTTGAATATATCGGGTCACCTTCCAGTGTCACTGGATGATGCTGGGTAACAGTATTTAACATGGAGCCACTGCCTATCTAGCCTCCTCATCCCAGTTACCCGGGCAACCCGATGCCCTTGTAAGACTTTCTGGCTTCCATAACGACTGCCAAAGATGTTCAAATGATAGCTACCAATTTAACGTGCCTTCCGAAACACGGAGGAACTAGTCAGGGCAAGATAGTCACCCATCCAAGGACCGAACGCACCAAGCGTTGGTTAACCTTATGCTGTAATTTGTAAAATTTGCAGGTATCTGCATAGTGCCGGGATCTGGGTTCGGCCAGAAGCCAGGCACGTACCACTTCCGAACCACCATTCTACCGCAGCCGAAGCTGCTGAAGGAAATGCTGCAACACTTCAGCAAATTCCACCAGAAGTTCATAAAGAAGTACGGCTAGTAGTCGAGCCTGTAACTTGTACCTCTTATTCTTAATGTGACTTTCTACCTGCGATATAAGGCAATTTACTGTAGGGAAATCTGCTGGCTCCCCAACTATGTTGGGATCGGCTTCCATTCTCGCCGTGCAGCTGAGAACTAGATTTTTATATGGCTGACTATATCTGACTTCAAAGTCTGTTTATCTGATATATTTGTTACACAGAATGTCTACACACAATGAAATGAGAGTTCAACGATCAAGCATCAGATATTTTGTGAGTTGCTCGATCTTATTGTGTGTTTAAAGTAATCGCGATGGCGCAGCGGTTATATATGTCAGCTATTATTTACCTTATGGAGTAGAATATATTTAATTTAGTAAAATACATACATAAGTTGTTACAGTTAATTTGGTCGTAACTTGTCGGTTCAGAATGGAACGGAACTGACAAGCCGTTGAATAAAAATCTTCAGAGATTTAAAGTTTGTTTCCACTATGAGAAAGACAGTCTCCCCAGGAAGAACTTGGCGTACCTGAAAGACAGTCTTTCTCGGATGAGCTGATAGCTGAGCAATAACTGAGAAAATTTGTTGATAACCACCCACTGCTGGAAGAGTTATAGACCTTCAATGTTCCAACGAAGATATTTGTCATGATAACCGACACATGAAGCTGGTCATATGAGAAAGTAGGGGTCTACCTATATCACCATGGCGTGTTAAAAACTGAACACACTACGAAAAAATCAGTTTTTAACGCATCGTTCAACACAAGAAAACAGGGAAAAATATTGCAATCCTAATAAAACTACTGGCCCCCAGTATCAGAAGTTCTAGATAAACTACTAAGTAGCTATCTAACAGGTTATGCCATAAAAATGGTTTTAATTGTGATTACTTCTATGGCATGATATGTCGGGTAGCTATCTAGAATCTCGAACCTGTGAAACTGGCCATGGTACTACTAATTAATTGAAGATCGTACAGAAGCGTAGATGTAGAAATAAATATCGATTCTTGGTGATCGTAAAATATAACATCTGCCGTTCTGATCTGGAGATCTTCTTCAAGCAGACCTGTAAGGGTCTAGCACATTGTACCGGCACGGTCACGGCACAGCAAATAACGTGTCATTTAAATTTGAACACTAAATCGTATGACTTATGATATATTTCATAACGTCAATACAAAAAAGCAAACGGCGGGCTGTCAGCGCGCGGTTTCCCATCTAACAACTCACGTTGTTATGAAATATATCATACGTCATACAATTTAATGTTCAAATTTAAATGACATGTTATTTGCTGTGCCGTGACCGTGCCGGTACAATGTGCCATGACCATAAGACTGGCAATTGGCATGTACCTACAGTTATGATGAGCACATAAAAATAACCTATCTGTAAGCTAAAGAGTCCTGAAAAAATATTTCCTCATGGATGATTTGGTTTACGGATAGGATAATATTTATACTGTATAGTGTTACATCACTTAGCAAACAACTATGATGCTGATTTAGACAGGGGTTACACGATCAGTCTGGCGTCAGTCCAGTCCATCAGTCTAGTCATGAATGATGGGAGACGGATCGTATAACCGGGCGACTAACGGACTGATGGTACAAAATGTACAGTGTTTTTTGCCCGTCAGTCTTTCGTCAGTCGGAGACTGATGCCAGAATGACGCCAGACTGATCGTGTAACCCCTGTCTTAGAGTGCAACTTTGCAGAGTCGGTATAATTAGCTTAACTACTCTATGAAGTTTTTCTGCACTAACAATTGAAACCTGCAAGTTAAGCAACCTGTGTGCGCAGTCGCATCCAAGAATAATAAAATATATTTACTGAATTAATACAGTAATGATCGAATAGTACGATATCTTGGAATGATTTTACGACTGCATTGTTTGTAGGTATGCAAAAATGCACATTTAACTATCTATAACTTAGCCGACTGCAGTCAAAACAAAGTGGTCATCACCACACGACAAGACATTTCGTTCATACACTATGCACAGAAAAAGACACCTATCATCTCACACTATCGACCAAAAGGACTTATCATGTGTCGTGATATGCAGATTTTTTTACAAAACTACACAAAACAGCTAATGTGTCATTTTGTAAGAGCGGTTTTAGACTTAGCGTATTACATGCGCGTATACCTTCATTCTTGTAGCATTTACACGCGTATACGCAGTTTGAAAAAATACGCTACTTTGAAAATTGACAGATGCCCGTTGAAGGGATTGGAGTGATTTCCTTGAAATTAAAGCCCTTATTGCAGAATGAGAACTATAACTATAATGAGAACGCTAACAATATATTTTTATTAAGGCTCGATTCTATGACACTAAGGGCTAGTTTCAAAGGTTCCAGATAAAAGTTCTAGTTAGCTATCTGTAAGGTAATTCTGATCTATCAGCTCTCTCTGTGAACCTGTGAATCTGGTCGCCGCTACTCCAACGGCCGCTGGCACATCGGCATGGAACAATGAATGTTACACCCATATTTTTTTTCTATTACTAGTATTGTTTTTTTATAATAGTTTTAATTTTAATAATAATTTACTTTTACACTTTTGTTTACATTGCTATTTGTCTTGGTCTTATAAGGTAGCAAACAACTTGCCTTATTTTATTTTGTAGTAGTTTTCTTTTTGTTTTTTATTTATTAATTTAATTTAACTCTGAATGTACTTACAATATTATTCAGAATGATAACATTTTTTGAAGCAAAGTCAGTTTGAATTAATTAACTATACAACGTGTGTAAACGATAATTTTGCGGAGCATTCCACTTAGGGTCAATTTGTACCACCGCAGAGTCGAAGCGCATCGAAGCGTGAAATTCTTTACAACTAAAGCGAAGCCGCACCAAAATGCGCGCGCACCAATCAACGTTGTTCACAATTCCGAAGAATGCGCGCGACTCATTAAAATCTCAGAAGTAATGTGTGCGTTAAGCTGTGGAGTTAAGGTTGAATTTGCTATGTTCAATTTTGGAAAGACTCTTCGATGCGCTCCGACTCTGCGCTAGTATCAACTGACCTTTACCAATTACGGTTATTACATGTATGTAGTTTATAACATAAATAAATCGATTAGTGTGAAAATTTAAGCAGTGTTTTATTTAGTTTTGCTTGTCCTTTTTCATTAAATTTATATCTTCAATAGATTTTCAACCTTTAATGTAAGGTTGGTTGATAAAATTTGATAGAATCGGGTAGGTTGACCTGCTGGCGTCTGTACCAGGAGAAATAATAAAATTATTGTTTGTACTAAGTACTTGTATTACGCATAGCACAACAGGAGAAGTAATCCTTACTATATTAATATTATAAATCGGAAAGTGAGTTTGTTTGTTTGTTTGTTTGTTCCGCTTTCACGCCGTAACTACTGAACCGATTGCTTTGAAATTTTGCAGACGTAAAGTTAGAAGTCCGGATTAAATAATAGGGTACTTTTTATCCCGAAAAAAATAGATATTCCCGAGGGAAAACAAAAATATTGTTTGCTTGATGGATGGATTGTAGATGGCGCTGTGTGTCGTTTAAAACAAGGTAATATATTGCAAACGAATAACACGCGGGCGAAGCCGCGGGCGGAAAGCTAGTAAATAATAAAGTGTAAATAAAAATCCATATTTTTTAAATAATTTTATTATTTACTAAAAAGCAATAAATATATCGAACATAGACTCTATCAATAAATTAACAAAATTTATGTTAACTTTACACATAATCTTTCATATTTGGCATCACAGTACTTTCGAAATGTTAGTTAGTAGGTATGCGGTGGACAAACATACAAGTGAATATAATATAACAGATATATAATATATATATATATATATATATATATATATATATATATATATATATATATAATATATATACGTTAGATGTAACACATTGGAACAAAATTGAATAAGTACCTACATTTTGTAACCTTTATTGGTAAACGTATCTTTCAAAGGAACATAAAGATATTTTATATTTAAAAAAACTGGGTGTTTAGTTGAACTAACGAATATTTACATACCTACGTCATTTGTTATTACTTTAGGTATAATTTCAAGAGGTTTACTAGAGATAGATAAAATTTCAAACTATTGATAAACTTACACAAATGTATATAAAATGCAAGTAACATTATTAATTTCAATCATACAAAACATTTACTGGTATATATTAATTATTTGAACATGTATTTTGAAGCCATGTACAAGTTTATACTTGGGGAAGTTGGTACAAAATTTTCAGATTTTTTATATTGGTACTTTATGCGTATGGTAAAAATACAGAAAATTTTCATTTGATATTTTAAACATAAATAAAAGAATTTGTATAGTATAATTTGTAAGATAAATTTAAATTCTAATTTCAATATTGTATATTTATGAATGGGTCAAGTCTATTTGCTATTGTTGCGCAAATTCGCGCGTATGTGTTATTTAATACCTATTATTATTAAATGTACTTTATCTATGATTGTAACACTATAAAATGTTAAAACTTACATAAACGGTGCACGTAATATCGTAGTGAAGTATTACAAAAAATGTAACATTTATCGATAAATTTTCATTTCAACGTCTCGTCAGAATCAGCACCACTATTATGTCGATATTATATCAATTAAGAACCAATATAAGCTATGTTATATCAAGATTTTTAGGAAGAGATGTACCGATCTGGTATTTGAAGCATTATACCTTTTTGCTAATTTATATTAAAACTGTCACACAATTGGTTGGCGATTTAATAGGTACGTAGGTACTATCTTATATAATTTCAAGTTCTAGTATATAGTGATAGTATAATTTTATTATTTAACCACACACTGATACCTTAACTTCAAGCTAATAATACATTCATGCATTTTTATCGGACCAGCATTAGAGCTGCGACGGTGGGCATAACAATATATCGATATTTTTTTACTATTATATATTTTCTGGCCACCTTTTAAAAGCACCTCTAGTCTGTAGCTGTAATTCTAACATTTTATTTAGAAATATTATCGAACTTAGAACATACAGGCTCTTTATTATATAAAACAAATATATTTCGATTTTATTAACATTCAAAATCCGTCACTTCTTCATCCATTCAATGGGTAAACTTACTTATCTCATAACTCTATAATTAGAATTTTACTTTTCGAAACTCGATACAGCCTACAACACTATCAAGCAAAGTAATATTAAATGGAACACATTTCTTTTGGAATTATTTCGCCTAACTATCGAAGTGTGAGAGCTTAACACTTACATAGGACAAGATAGCATATACCTGTATATACTAGGTTTTTTGAATAATCAATAGGTTTCATACATCGCTTTAACTATATCCATCGCTTAGGGAATTGACAGTTATTTGAGTCCTAAATATCGATGTTTTTTAACAATAGCGTAGCTTTATACGTTACAGACTACTCCTGGATCTAAGGTTAAGCATACATTTGACAAATGCTGTTTTTTTTTACTTCGATATCTACGGCAACAATTTTAAAATTGAGTCACATTTTTTTAACATCGACGTAGAATGCCACAGAATATTAAAGGTACAGAGAGGGCACTTTATTACTTTCAATTGAATACAAACTGTTGATAGGCAAGTCCATGAACTGAAATTAACTTTTCCACTTTTTCATTCGTCTTAAGTTAATGTTAGTTGGATGTATTGTAAGTGAAGTGTCTCCAGTACCTATATATTGCATTATTGTTATAAATATAGTGTTAATTGAAGCGGTGCTATGCTTCATAAGGTTTTCTTCAGGGATTGCGCCGAAGTTTTGCGAAGAAGCTGTAACATAGAGAAAAAGTAAGCATTTTATACAATAAAATAATGGTTGAAATTTGTTCACAAGCTCTTTATACTCTATCTACTAAATGTAGCTAGCATTTTTACAACGAAATTACCGGTGCATGTCAAAAATTGGTAATGTTGGCCCGTACCTTGTTTCTACACGATAATATGTATAAATGGGCTTTTCCTATGCAATTTACAAATCTTGTAGTTAAAAATATAACATTCCAAAAATATAAATAAGAAACTCGATTTAAATTACTTATTTAACTGCGGAATTGTGCTTATAACCGCATCCGATATATAACATATAGGACTCCAGCGTAAGAGTTTTTGCGTGTAGCTTTGTGTCCAATTGCCACCAATAGGATTGTTTTGCGGAAACTAAGCCAAGCAAACCTTTAAAACCCAGCAATCCCATTGGTTGGTTTCAGATAATCTCGTAATTAACCAAAGAGCTTGTGAAACTAGCAACGTAAAAGTATCTTGTAGCGAATAAACTTACCGAGTGTATGTGCAGTGCAACATATACCATGGCTTATAGTGGGCATACATGTGTGATGGCTTTGTACATTATGGCCCAAGCTGGACGCATGACAACGCACATTTTTTCGTCGCATGCACGTAGTTTTATTTTAAGAAGATTATAACAAATGGAAGACTGATTGTTGTCCTAATTTTAAGGTTTTTGGGTGACTTGTGCTCTAACGGCCGATACTGAAACGCCACTATTTTTTTTAAATACAGCTCAAACTCAATGTTACTTTTACGTAAGTTGCTGCGACTAACCTTTAAGTAAAACCCAAAATTAAGAAATATTTAAGAATTTCGAGGCAAATGTCAGAGGCATTAATATGTAGGTATATTTGCCGTTTTCCAATATTCTTAAAAGGCCTGAAATTTTATTTATGGATTGATGTTCGGCATTTTAAACATAAAAAAAATGTGGTGTCGAAATAACAATATCCACTCAACAACTAAACCTGACACTCCATTTATTATATTCTCCGTGGTCAAAATCAATGTGCGTTGTTCATGGTCGATTGTGTACAACCATATCGTGCATGTGTGCGTGTCGTGTACAGTGCCTTGCAAATAAAATGAGACAAGTATCAACAAATTAAATGAACAGGGGGACTTTTTGTCAAATGCTATTAATTACATTGGGGAAAAGATGTAATAAAATGTACAGACACCAGCACATCAACCAACCACAATCTGTCAAATTTCTTCAATAGATTTTCAACCTTATCACAATAGTAGAAGGTTAATATTCGATTGGTAAAGTTCGACAGATTCGAGTAGGTTGCTACTGTCGTTTGTAAAAGATATGGATATTTTCAGAGATGAAAAAATATTTTTTTCTTAAGCGGCAAATATATAGCTAAAGCAAATAAAAACACTGCAAATTGTTCGAGAATGATCTCATATAATATCTTAAACATGTATAACAACTTATAGATGCATCACAAGCAAACTATACTATATACTTCTCCCATCTTATTGGCGGGACGCTGGTCGAAATACTTTTATATATATATAGCAACGGATTTACATGGGGAATTATGACTTTATATATTTTTACTTTTAGAACGATATAACATTTTTTATTTACGCTAAATGTCGCTTTGTGACGGACAGCAATAAGCACTAAACTTGATATAAATAAAACAAAGCGTAGTGCTTAAGCTGCAATAGACAAACATTACCCTCCTGTCTGTGGCAGTCGGGTAAAAATAACTAGCAGATCTATTCAGGTTTTATACTACAGCATCGTATTGATATAATTTCTAACAAAGCGTGTAAACATGCTATATGTACCTACGTGTTGACTGTACATTACAAAGCTGTGTAAACTCTACAAAGAAAACACAATTAAAATAAAATAAATTATGCAACACGAAACACTGATAATTGTCTACCATCTAAGTCATAAATACTAAACATTTATAATAAAATGCAAAATGTCACATTTGTAAAAATAACAATATTTCAATGTCGCAACAAAATTATAAGACAGATCTGTGGTCAATTAATAAATTAATTCATTTAAAATTATTCATAAAAAAATATATTGATTTAGGCAAGACATGATTAAGTTTACATAAATTACTTTTTTTTTCATAAATTGTTAAACATTTTATAAATCTCCATTCTAAGATATATTAATCATTCTCAAAGTTAACTCGTAAAGTAATATCGAATACAAAAGTGATTTCTTTGAAATCGTGATTAGTTAGTCAAAGATGTAAAATATTAAAATTTGACGAAACACTAAAATTGTACTCTGAGGTACGTTGAGACATACACATAGTATAGACACGAATCGCTTATATATAGTATGATCGATAAGAACCGATGGAACATTATTCTTAAATGTACAAGACAGCACGACCGTTTCGTTTGAACACCGTTGTAGCACATTTGTGAATATCTGTACAGATTCGAATAGCTTTATATCGTTTGATTGCTAATAAATAAATAAAAAAAGAGATCATTTAATGTGTCGGTTGTGGGAAGCGGTCGTGGTGTCGCAATAAATAATAAAATTAAACAACTATATCATACATCGTGAGGTTCGCCGTTCGTTCGCCGATTATTTCTTCCGCTTTAGCTTCGGTATTCTGTAATGCGTGCGTGTGTGTGAGTTAAGAGCAGGCACATGTGGATTATATTTAAATGGGAACTGTGAAACTATTGTGTCTACTTGACCCTTGTACCTTATCTAGTGGTATACCCATCGCCAATAATTTACAAAATATACAGATAACAGGTTATATCTATAGGAAAGATTTTTTTTGTATGTTTAGGCACTCAAACTACTGAACCGATTTGAACAAATTTTTCACTATTGTGATGATCTTTCATTATTTAAGAGTAACAAACTACATATTATTTATTCGGGTTTGGACTGTGGTTCCCACGGACGCGAATGTAAACCGCGGGAAACAGCTAAAAAAATATAAATACTGCTATCATCAATTTTTAAAAACCCTCGTAAAATATTGAAAATATTCTAATAAATTGCTTTGTAAAACTTATGTAATCAACTGTACTTGTTATTTTTACTATCCCTACTTTTTTCGTTTCACAGTTTTTTTAATAACAAATGGTAGAAATGAAATTGGATAATATATTTATTATAAACTTTATGAGACATTTGGGAAATATTAATTTTACTGTGAATTAGTCGTGTGTTCGTAGGCGTGCTATTATTTACATTTCCAATACTTTGTATGGCATGTGTTGTTTATGGAGTATATTTGTGAAGGGTAACTTACCCGGAACTCTTCTTGTGGGGAGAGGGTGATGATTGTGACTTTTCCGACTCCAATAACTTGCTGCTCGAATCCTTCATAAAACCTGAAAGTTACATGAAAAAATATTTTATTATTTATTGCATTATTTTTTGCTAGCTTCCGCCAGCGGTTTCACCCGCTTTCCCGTGCCTTGCTCGATGAATGGGCTATCTAACACTGAAAGAATTTTTCAAATCGGACCAGTAGTTCCTGAGATTAGCGCGTTCAAACAAACAAACTCTTCAGCTTTATAATATTAGTATAGATTGAGAGAATAACCTAACCTATAACCTAACCTAACAGCACACGTAATAAAAAGAATAGGAGACTTTTGGAGAGCTTAGTATCTGATAAGTGATAAGTCTTCAAATAGAACAGTACTTTATATTTTTTGTAACAGAAACGAAATAATTCTCACCTTTGCCTGAAGAACCGAAGACAGAATTGCCCAAATTATTCAGATTGCTGGTGAATGTGTCTGCCTCCCGCGCCACGGCGTCGGCGGCCGCCTGCTCCGCCGCCCGCGCCTCCCCCGCCGCCTGGCCGAGCCTGTCGCCCGCCGCCGCCAGCGTCTCCGCACCCGCACCCTTAATCTCCTCTAGCTTATTATCAGCCGACACTTGGAACCCTTCGAAATAACCCTTCGCATCCCCAAACAACTGCTTCGAACTCTCCTCTACGTTTTGCTGTGTATCCGAAAGCACCATTTTAGCTGAATCGTCAAGACTGTCGAAGGTATTCCCCGCTGAACTCTGGAAGGAATGAAGAGTGTCTTCGGCAGAGCTGCCTAAGCTGTGCACGTCGTCCCTCATGGACGCGAACGTGTCCCTGGTGGAGCTCTGCATCTCATCCCACTTGTCCTTGGCCTCGCTCACTTTGTCCTTCGCCGAACTTTCGACCTTATCGAAAGTACTCAAGGTTGAGTCTTGTACGTGATCGAACGCCTGTTTCGACGACCTTTGTAAGTCGCCAGCTTTGTCGGTCGCTGATTGCTGTAGGTATTCGAATTCCTCCTTCCCTGATTGTTTGATGTCATCGAATTTGTTGTTGAGACTAGCTTGGATTTCTCCTTTTTTGTTCGATGCTGCGTTGATAGCATCTTCTGCGGATTTGCTGATTTGTTCTGTAGTTTTTTCAGCTTCTTGCCTTATCCTTTCCAGTTCGCTCTTAGTGGCGTCTTTCTTGTCATGGAAGGCTTGTCCGAACTCGTCTGTTCTGCTCTGTATCATGAGACCGATCTCATCTGCTTTGTAGTGAACAGCTTTAGATGCTTCGCTCGCTTTATCGTGAGCCGCGTCTTTGAGCTCGCTGGCTGTGTTTGCTACTGAATCCTTGATTTCTGAAGTTTTGTCAACAACTGCGTCCTTCGCCTCATCGGCCTTAGAGTGTCCAAAACTGAATGTGTCACTGATAGCGTGTCCAATTCCACTGAAGGTATCTTTAATAGCATGTCCGAATCCATGCGATTTCTCATGAACTTCGTGACTAATTTCATCAGCTTTATCGTGGATGGCGTCTTTAGCTTCTGATGTCTTGTCTTGAATGGCATGTCCTGCGTTAACGGCTTGATCTTGAATATTGTGTCCTAGTTCACTGGCTTTGTCTTTAGCTTGGCTGGTCTTTTCATGAACAGCCTGGCCGACATGACTAGCCGTATCGTGAATGTTGTTGCCTACATCGCTAGCTGTTTCATGTACTGCGCTTCCGAAACCAGTGAACTTATCATGAATTGCGTTGCCGAACTCGCTGGCTTTGCCTTGAATGGACTGTCCCACTTGACTAGCTCCTTCTTGCACTGAATGGCCGATCTCACTGGCCTTATCTCTCGCCTCAGCTGTCTTATCTTGTACATTTTGTCCGAATTCATTAACCTTATCCTTAGCATCTAAAGTTTTTTCCTGTATTGTTTGTCCGAATTTGTTTGCTTCATCATTAATCGTGTGTCCTACTTCACTAGCTTTGTTCTTAGCTTGATTAGTTTTGTCCTGAATAGCATCGCCTATCTTGGCAGCTTCGTCTGTGACAGTTTCTTTAAATGATACGGTTTTATCGTGGATGGCATTTCCGACATCGCTAGCGGTGTCGTGGATTGAATCCTTAACCTGTTTTGATTTTTCTGCGACAGCGTCTTTAGCTTCACTGGTTTTATCGTGAATGGCCTGTCCGACCTCAGTAGCTGTATCGTGAATAGCAGTACCAACTTCATTTGCTTTGTTTTTGATGGCATCCTTAGCTTCACTGGCCTTTTCTTGAGCAGCAGCGGCAGTATCGTGAACTGCGTCTTTAACGTCAGCCACTTTACCATCAACTGAGGCCTTAATCTCACTAGTTTTAGCTTCAACAGCCTGTTTTGCTTCAGCAGTTTTGTCTGCAACAGTCTTTTCAATTTCAGCTTTCTTGTCATGTACAGCCTTTTCAGCTTGTTTCTTCTTGTCGTCTACGCTTTGTGCTAATTGTTCAGCGCCATCTTTTAGTTCGCCTTGTTTCTTGGCAACAGCATCTTGTAGTTCATCTTTCTTAGCTGAAGCTTTGTCTAACGCTTGGTTAGCAGATTCCTTTCCTTCAGCAATCTTGCCTTTAACTTCTTCTTCAAGTTTTTCCTTTTCTCCAAAGATGTTGTGGACTAAACCAGTGAAGAAGTTCTTGCCTTCCTTGGCCTTCTTTTTGGCTTCTTTAGCCTCCTTTTTCAGTTCTTTCTTTGATTTTTCTTTAGCACCTTCGAAGGAGTCACCCAGAGACTGAAGTTTTTCATTAGCTGTTGCTTTAGCGTTGTCTAATGACTCCTTAGCTCCGGTTTTAATTTCTTGAGCTTTGTTGTTTACATTCTCTTTAGCGTCGTGAACTGCTTCAGAAACTGCATTAGCGCCATCTTGTGCCTTATGCTTGATGTTATTCGCAGTGTTGGCCGCTGCATTTCCAATTTGGTTTACTTTCTCATTGCCAGCCAGCCTCAATTGTTCAGCTCTCTCCATAGCAGCGAAGTTCACAGCTAACGCTTTGCTGTTGATATCATCTTTAACAACGCCAGCTGTATGAATTAAGCTGTCCACAGCATCTTTAGCTGAAGATTTAGCATCATCAACTTCAGAAGAGATATTAGACTTCAAGTTATTAGCTTTAGCATTAACATCATCCTTAACTTGCTCAGCCTTTCCAGAAAGATCGTTAAGTTTACCACGTGCACCATCTTCTAATTCATGTACTTTATCTTGGGCACCAAACTTGACTTTTTCGTAATCTCCAGCTAAATCGTCAGCAACTTCGCCAGCCTTTTGGTAAATTTTGTCTTTTTCCTCTTCAATAATGCACAAGCCTTCCGACAAATCACCGTGGATATTATCAGATTTCTCATGAGCTGCGAAGTGCACTTGCTCAATCCTATCAACAATGTTTGAAGTTTCATCATGTCGGTGTTTCTGTCCCTTCTTGTATTTACCTTCGCAGCATCCGACGTAGAATTGGAAGGGATCATCTTTCTTACAGCAGTTGGGAGTGTCAACTGGTTGCATAAGCTCGTATTGTTCGTAAAGATTTTCCTCGATGACTTTAGGGTTTTCTTCGTCAACGACTAGCTTTGTTGAGTAAACTTGGCTGTTGGGATCGTCATCAATATCTTTGTGATGAGGTTTAGTTTTAAGGTCTTTGAACATATCATCGACTTTGCCTAAAAGATCTTCGTTAATGATTCTGGGTGCGGGTTTGGGGGGTGATTTTTCTTTTTCTTTTAATTCTTTATCTTTGGAGTCTCTTTCCTTTGATTCTCTGGGTTTAGGTTGGGGCGTGGGGTAGGTTTCTTTTTCATCTTCCTTGTCCTCGCTTTGACCTCCGAAGACGTTTTTGACTTTGTCTGCGAGGCCGCCGAGGAAGCCACCCTCGGGCTTTTTCTTGCCTTTCTCGAGGGTATTCATGGGAGTCTTGTCTTCATCAGAATCGAAGGTAGCTTTAGTCTTGTTTGTGTCTACGAGAAGAGTGCCACCGTTTACTGAAATAACGATAATTTTAATATTTATTTATAGCTTTTTCATGGATTTTGATTTAGACTGTTATTTAGTTTTAATGTTACCTTGCAGTTTAGTATCTTTGTTGTCGTCTGTATCCTTCGTCGTGTATTTCACGTCGCCATTAGTAATGATCTTGTCCTAAAACAATAAAAGTTATTCTATTTAATTTACTAACGCTACTTAAATGTCTATGATGATTAAAATCACACAGTACTTAAGTTATCCCGGCTTTACTCGGGTATTATTAATCTAAACCTTTCTTTTCTTCAAATAGCGTAATTATTCTGCCAAGTTTTATCAAAATATATTAAGTAGTTTTTGTTTGTTTATGTTCTTTTTTACAATTTATTATATCTTTATTATTTTTAATGTAGTAACATTTATAATTATAAGTAGAAACTCACATGTCCGTTAGTCTGCCTGTCGTGTGCATAGGGCAGGGAGGCAGGCCCGAGACTGTTGTTGTGGTCGCCGCCCCAGTGGAAGCTCAGCTCATCCTTCAGCGCGTCGAAGCCTACAGACAAATGTAAATGGTGAATTCTGACTTAGAATACGGTACAAAAGATACCGTTAAAGATATAGGATGGTAGTTGGTAATTCTTAATAGAATCTTCTGTATTCTGTATTTTTATGTTAGCAATAAAATTAACCTAAATTAGTTTAGTACTGCAATGTGTATTTATTGACGTCTAAGGGTCATGGCACATTGAACCGGCACGGTCACGGCACAGCAAATAACGTGTCATTTAAATTTGAACATTAAATCGTATGATATATTTCATAACGTCAATACAAAAAATCCTATCTAACAACGGTTGTTATGAAATATACATACGTCATACAATTTAATGTTCAAATTTAAATGACACATTATTTGCTGTGCCGTGACCGTGCCGGTACAATGTGCCATGACCCTAAGTAACTGTTGGTAGTTGTTTATTATGGTCAGTCTGGTCTGAAAATTAGCTGTTACTCTGGAATTTAACTACGTCCAAAGGTATTACAACTCGCACCTAAATAATCTAGTAAAAAAGGCTAATAAAGAAATGGCTGCGTTAGTTATGATATACAAGTGCTTACCCGACTGGTCTAAGTTGAGGTAGTCAACCTGGCTCTTGCCGGCACGTGGCGCGATGCGGTCGGGCAGCTCCACGTCTAACANGTAACTGTTGGTAGTTGTTTATTATGGTCAGTCTGGTCTGAAAATTAGCTGTTACTCTGGAATTTAACTACGTCCAAAGGTATTACAACTCGCACCTAAATAATCTAGTAAAAAAGGCTAATAAAGAAATGGCTGCGTTAGTTATGATATACAAGTGCTTACCCGACTGGTCTAAGTTGAGGTAGTCAACCTGGCTCTTGCCGGCACGTGGCGCGATGCGGTCGGGCAGCTCCACGTCTAACACACACGCGGGGGTTTGGGACTGCTCGCCCTTCGGTACCTGGGCGTCATACACATAGGTTATTATTTAGAGTTTAAAATATACGCCATTAATGACGAAAGGATTAAAACCCGGCCAAGAGTAATTCGGACTCGAGCATGAAGGGGTCCATAGCATTGTCTATAGAATGTTAAAAAAAAGGAGCGCTCAAAAATATTTATTTTAGTCAAGTTTGCAATACTTGTTGTTATAGCGGCAATGTACAGTAGGCTGCAAGACGGTGGTAACAGTATTCATAACTATAGATACGACAGATAAAAT
>NWSH02000162.1:2236059-2254933 GCA_002382865.2 Heliothis virescens | reverse complement strand
ATCAAGTTACCACAATCTGTCAAATTTCTACAATAGATTTTCAACCTTATCACAATAGTGGAAAGTTAATGTTCGATTGGTACAATTTGACAGATTCGTTGACAGACTGGATGATGAAAATATTATCTAATGTTCATGGTCGAATATAGTTGGAAAATTGCTAGGATGATGATGACATGCATGTTACTGGCCAATACGACTTGATTTCTAGTTTCTTCAGTAATTAGAATAAGCAATAAATAAATCTATACTTCGCGTGTTAAGGATCAGCTGTTTTTGCATTAAGAAAGTGTGTTAACACGTTTTTATGGAGTTTTCTTTGTCACGACATTAAAATCTAACATCAAATCGATACAATTACGAGTACAATCGTTTTCGGTATTCGAATGATGTCGCTTAATAGTATAATCGATTAAAAATAAATCTATAACTGGATATCGTTAGCCCATATATAACAACTACGTATTTCATCAACAAAGTAGCACAATGAATGAATTCCGGCTTCTATCTATTGAATATTTTATCATTTGTAATGTTCGATAGCAGATGCCAAGATTATTATTTCTACCATAATTTTCTACTGTCAGATATGAATTGAATTGAGAGCAAAAATTATGACTTTCCATGTTATCCTTTCATTTTAAAATGACATAAAAACATTGATTAAAGTTATCGTGATCGAACTAATATTATAAAGGCAAAAGTATGTTCTTACTTCATCACGCGCAAACGGCTGAAGGGTTTTTAATAAGATTTGGCTATTCGCATCAGAATAACACAGAGGCTACATTTTATTTGGGAGTATGGGAATTATTTCCTTCAAACCAAAGGCATAGGCTAGTTTATTATATTTTCTTGCATAATATCAGGTGTAGGAACTGCAACAAACTGTAGTAATTAACAGAGGTCTGTAATTAACTGCTATTTAGGTTAGGAAACATTAATTAAGCGCCGGGAACTAGCGGGATCAGTCACCTCTATTGTCAAGTGCGAGAATGCAAATGTGCTGTAACTATGTAGTATTTAAGAAAACAATTAAATAGAAAGGTCTATTTTTAAAGCAAAGCTAGAACAGCCATAATAGAAATAAGAAAATATCATGTACAAAAATAATTAGGAACAGATGTAGTCCCAATAGTGTACCTAATTATTTAACGCACATCAAGTTACCACAATCTGACAAATTTCTGCAATAGGTTTTCAACCTTAACACAATAGCGGACGGTTAATGTTCGATTGGTAAAATTTGACAGATTGGAGTACGTGGACCTGCTGCCTACGTTTTTCTGTGAAAGACAAACAAAGCAGAAACCTCGAATGAATGATCGACCTCTGAGTTATTGGAAGTTCATATAAATTACATGAAAACTATTTTTTTCTAGAATTTCTAAAGCCAGATATTTTTTTCAAAATCTAACTATCGTCAAGTTCATCAACATTTCTATTTTATTTTACCTAAATCATTACAGATCTATTAATTTTCATGTGATGCATTTTTGCATTACAAAACACAAAACGTGTTTGATTACGCGTATTTTAAAAATGGCTTTACAATCATTATTCTAGACTTATTTATGATCATCATGATTCTTAGAAGAAACTAATCATAGTAAGAATCGGTCAGTATTTATTTTCGTATTTATGTAATGCACTATAATTGCAGTAAGCTATCATAACAGTTATATGTATGAGTGTGGATAAAAAGCTAATTTTATCGCACGGCAAATGCAGGCATGTCTGGAATTCAATCTATGCTTTAACTTCTTCTGACATGATTACGTCTAGATTTAAACCGTTGGATATCTTAAATTTTTTTCAGTTCTTATTTCGTTTATATGGCATTCTTGAACAGTCGGTTTATCCTAATTTTAGGAATCATCATGAGTTTTTCTATTTCTTGTTTTCTCTTTCTTATAATATTCTGATCAATATTCCTTCAAGCTCTTTCCGCTTAGAAATCTTTAATTTTTGGAAAATTGGTAGGTACGTTATTATGTATCACTAGCCGTTTTCCCGCANTCTTATAATATTCTGATCAATATTCCTTCAAGCTCTTTCCGCTTAGAAATCTTTAATTTTTGGAAAATTGGTAGGTACGTTATTATGTATCACTAGCCGTTTTCCCGCAGTTTCACTCGCATCCCGTGGGAATTACTGTCCGTACCCGGATAAAATATAGCCTATGTCACTCGTGGATAATGTAGCTTTCGAATGGTGAAAGAATTTTTAAAATCGGTCCAGTAGTTTTGAGCCTATTCATTACAAACAAACAAACAAAGTTTTCCTCTTTATAATATTAGTATAGAAGTATAGATAAGAGTCAATATTTTCAAAAAGCAAGATCAACCCCCTTTCTGTCTACCAACAACAAAATTTAACACTCATGGGTGGATCCCCAGTAGAAAAGACAGATATCTTTTCTACCAAACGAAAATATAGCCCACGTATACCTAAATCAATAATGTAAAATGAAATGTTCGTATACACAATAATAATAATAGATCAGATGATAGATCCGTACGTCTGTCCATAAAGCATTACATTGTTTACATCGTAAAACACATGTGGACTTGATGGCTGTACACATTGCATTGTCACAAATTATTCCATTGTCATTGTTATAATTGTAAAGATTTTGTCACAAAGGGCTGTTAGGTACTAAATGAGCTGATTATCTGTATTCAGTAGGTATTTTGATGTACAGTTAATTGCTACCTGGGAGCGTAATTATTTATGTTATTTTGTTGAAACATTGAAAAGCAATGTATAGATTACATATAAAAATCAATTGCTGTTCGTTAGTCTCACTAAAACTCAAGAATGGCTGGACCGATCGGGCTTATTTTGGTTTTAAAAGGATGAGAAAATATAACTATAAAAAAAAATAAAGGTAAGTGATACGATGTTTACCTGGTCAGCTAGTTGCTTAGATTTTTGATAATAGAAGATTAGCAGCCAGTTTCACAGGTTCCAGGTAAAGTTCTAAATAGATATCTGATAGATAGTACCATATAAATATTATGGCTATCTGTCAGATACCTATCTAGAACTCTATTTGGAACCTGAGAAACTAGCCGTGGATAGAATTTGATATTACTTGTATGAGTATAATTTAAAAACTCCAACTGTTGTAAGCAAATCAATAGATAGATGTGTTATTTAACGGCCGTTCCCAATAACCTATCTATCTCTGGATTCGCACACTAGAGATAGTATTTTGACATTAACTCCATACAAGTAATGTCAAATTCCTATCTTTAGTAAGCAAATCCGGAGATAGACAGAATATTGAATTTCGCAGTAAATCAGAAGTGAATGTATATGGGATATGAACTTCATTTCATCTATTTATTTTTTTACAAATTTATCGTAAATTTATTTTATATTTTTATCGTGGTTGAAACGTCAATATAACAAACGCTCTTTAATTCGTCTTTACCTTTATTTGCATTGTTATTCGAAAAGTGTCAATCAAAATATGCCAACATCCATTTCCCGTAGGAAACAGCTATAGGTTACAATAGACCAGTCTATGATTGATGCGTAATTATTGGAATGACAAATGCCTAATAAAGGCTTGTCTGTTAAAAGCTTACTTAAACATTACTATGACATAAGGTACAGACGCCAGCTCATCAACCTACCTCAATATGTCAAATTTCTTCAATAGATTTATCAACCTTATCACAATAGTGGAAGGATAATGTTTGATTGGTAAAAATTTACATATTCGTATACGTTGACCTGCTGTCGTCTGTACACAGATAACAATAGAAGTACAGACGCCAGCACATCAACCTACCTAAGTCTGACAAATTTATTTTTATTACAATAGTGGAAGGTTAATGTTTGATTGGTAAAATTTGACAGAATCGGGTTGACTGTACCTACGAAAAGTATCCATAAAATCACATGACACAACAGCAACAACATATTGCCAAAATTTTTAAAAATCTTAATAAGGACGATACGCATACAGGAGCAAAGTTCTGCAGTAATCAACTAAGGAAGTGAATACAAGCAAATAGAATATATTGTGCACTTCCTATTCACAACAGGATGCAAGCCTATCACCTACGCGCAGCATATTAACCCAACATCAAGACGATGACAGGTCAAGTGGAATAAGAGTATAATGTCTTAGAGAGAATCAGTTCACCAGTTCATTAGAATAACTCTTAAATAAGACAGATCTTAGTCCAATTACAGAGGTCAATTAGCCGAAAGATAAGTGGAATTAATATCATGAGAGAGAGATGACGAGCCTTATATATGTAGTTATGATTACAAATTCAAATTTTAACAAAAATATGATTTTATTTTAAGACCATGTATGGTAAAATCTTTTTAAACGAGTATAAAAATAAAACTATAGATACAACATGATCACGTCATTCAGAATAATGACAAAAAGCAACCAAAACGAAGTCATTACTATAATTCATTTTCGGATTCCGTACAATGCCGGAAAATTGCTGTCTCTGTGGCAGTTTTGACAATAGCGTTCGTGTCCATTGCTTTATATGTATAGAGTCATATTGTGACAGTGTTTAGTTTACGGGCAGTGGACTCTAAAATGTGACCAAAGCCAACGGTATAGCCATTAGTGTAACGCCAAAATAATGACGTTCAACATGCAAATATATTATGACCTCCCAAACTAAGTATAGGAACGGAGGTTTTAGTCACAAACAAATAAAAATGTTGTCTTAACATTATGGTCAGGTACAGAAAACACAGCGAAATCATGTTTGATTAATACATTTACATACGGAATGATCTCATCGGTTATATAACTGCGTAAATTAGTGGTAAACTAGACATCCTTACAGCGGAGTTAACGTAGGTACAAGCAACTATTTCTGCTCATGATTCACAGTGAGGCCAATTTTTATGGAGATTAAAATTTCAGATTTTACACGCTGAAGTTTTATTGCATACCTACTACACTCATTTAATATAAAGTTAAATATTCCTAAACAGCAGCCAGTTTAATGGCTTTAAAGAAGATGGCGCGGCCGACCATGTAAGATAATAATAATATACATTTTTAAAATTCTGTTATCCAGAGCTTCAGATATAGTCATTAACCTTCTCGTCAAACGGAACACAAAAATTACAGAACCATAAACGAATATTCAACAAGTTTTTGTGGTAATTTCAGCAATAGAGCCTTTGTTAGAACCTCTAACAAGACCATTTTTTTTCGGCTATGGGAGGTGCTGTCCATAGTCAGTCATCTGTATCCTAAAGCGGCGATGATGATGCAAACCAAAACACTCTGGTGACCTTGGAGGCCAGATTTAGGGGCCTCCTCTTTATAATATGCCATTAAATATGTTTCAGTAGTGTATGAAAATTTTCTGCATCTGGTTTGTAAAATTTTAACGATGTTTTTCTGAAGCGTGGAAAACAATAATAGGTACTTGAGACATTGAAAAGGACTCTTCAATTGAGTTTTAATGATAAGCATATTGCGTTTCAGGCTCATTTATGCTATCAAAGTCATCTTTGTTATCAATACCTATTTCTTCAGTCATGATACATACCTATTTACAAAAATTTTTAGAGAGAGCCTCAGAGACGTGCAACCTTTGGAAATACTAATTTTAGTGTAGGATTTTTTAACAGTATTATCATGTCCAATGTCAGATGAGACTAGGGTGTTGTTTAAAATTGTCATCACTAGCTTAAGGATACGAATAGATTAGTTCTAGATCATTGTTTGTATTCAATCATGGGGGTGACATTTTCGTTATTGAAAAAACCCCCTTAATAAAAATAATGATAAAAAAAAAGGTTTTTGGGGAGGAACTTCATATGAATTTAGGAGGTTTTCAGTAGTTTATTGTTCGCAGTACTTCCATCAGATGACATCATATGCCTTTATTATGAAAACATGTTGGAAAAAGATTGATTCCCCAGAGTTCCAGGGCAGTTACGAAATCTTCGCGATGTGGGACGTAAACAGTGGTATGTGGGTCGTTATGACGGTTACGTACCAAGTCTGTTTCGATCATAATCGTAATTTTAATCTTGGCTTCTGTTTTTAGCGAATTGTTTATTTACTTTCTGTTTTGTTTTGTAAGAGTCTCTGTTATCGGAATTACTGCAGATTTTTTTAGGTAGGTATGAACGAAGGTATATTTTTTTTGCTATTGCGTAGACTGGATAATGAGCAGCGGATGCTATTTCATGAATATTTACTTTCATAGTACTGTTGATGTTAAAACGATGTAAATTGCTTGAATTTACCAATTCCAGTTTCCGTTCTTAAATACGATAGAAATTCTGTCGGAATAAAAAAAGAAAATTATATACCATCCTCTTTCCCGGGCTTGATGCACTGTAAACACGACACAAACTTTTTCTTTTTCACTTTTTTAACATCATTTGGCTTTCCATTAGCCAAGTCTTTCTTCACCTCCTTTTTCGTTTTATTTGTTTGTTTGACGACACCCATTTTCACGAGCGTGGAAAGCGCGCGCTTTCCGTATTCTTTTTTTGAATGTTCGAGGGCGCGCGGTACAGATGCGCGTTCAGAAACTAGTGCGGGACTAGCAACGGTAACTGCATGCGCGAGCGGGCAAGGAAACACTGGCAGCCGACAATGAGCCTGTGATGGGCAGCACGCGCCGCGCAGCAGTTGCTACTGTGCCGCCCGAGGTGCGCCGCGCGAGCACGCCCGCCAAATCGACCATCCCGATTGGGAATCAAGGCCAATACATGGATTAATATTCCGTGTGTGGCCACTTCCTAAACCTAATGTTAATTTCACCCAATTAATATTTCGGCTATGTCTCTTAAAATTATACTGACAGTTAAATTCTCTTCGTAATCAATACAGCATGTTTTAAGTACTTCAGAAGTAAAGGGCGTTCATGATGTGGTCAGAGTATCGGAATGCGCCTAAAATAGCCCTTAATCAGTTTTTATGTTTTAAAGTGTAACAGTTCAAAGAATCTATATCCGTAGCGTTGGGCAATCGATAGTTTTCCTAGGGAGGTGCCTACATAATTATAGCTGTATCAAGGGCGATATTATCTGATGTAGCTATAGGTTCACGAAACTAAAGGCAAGGGGATGGTATGTCGTGACTGGCTGCCATTATGTGCCAACCAGTATTGTTATGAAGTAATATTAATTTGAACAGAATTCGAGGTGAATTCGTTCATTTGCACCTAGGTGTTCAAGTTCAACTAAGTTATGAGTAACATAACATCTAAATATGTTAAAACAACAATAAAAATAATGTTGTTCTCGATTTTGTTTTTAGAGTTCTGTACAAAATCTTGCAAACCTCTATCTACTAGTAAAAAAATATTTAACTCAACATCGGCAAGAATATTTTCAATCTCAATTTCAAAATTCGCAGTATGTTAGCTTAAACTTATGCAACTTTCACTACCTTTCATCCTTCATTTGAATAAGAAGTGGAAAATGAAAATCTGATAAGCAATGACTAAGGAAAAATTCTCAAAATTTAACCTTCCTACTCACACTTGGCCTGTTTTATATTTTTTTATGCCAACATTGAACGTCCATGTACAGACGACAGCACATCAAGTTACCACAATCTGTCAAATTTCTGCAATAGATTTTCAACCTTATAACAATGGAGTTAATATTTGATTGGGAAATTTGATAGATTCGTATATGTTGACCTGCTGTTGTCTGTACCTACCAACAATTGTTACAAAAGTTTTACGTAAACCATATGATTATGGTGTACTATATTATTAGTTAACTATACCATTCAAGGCCACGACTGTTTGGTAGTTAACAGCCGGAACTATTGAAAAGGCCTTATGTATTTGTAATAATACAAAAACCATCAGTGGTATGTATTCATCTAGCTACTGCACACGGATTTGCCTTTATCCAGTAGGAACTTCTTAACGCACCTGGATGAAAATTAGCCCTGCTTGATAATTGAGCTATCGTACACGGAAAGAATTTTTCAGATTGACCAAGCAAATAAAGAAAGTTTTCAGGTCTTTAACATTAAATGGTAGACTTCTGAACTTCCTACTCATATTATAAATGCGAAAGTTTATGATAATTTACATATGTAAAGATGATTCTCTTTTCTACAAAAACTACTGGAAGGATTTTGATGAAACCTGGCAGTAACACAGCTTATAATATACAGGGTTACTTATAATTCGACGTATATCCGGAAGGAGGTAATAGAAGGGCCCAAGAACAACAAATTAAGCCACTCTTACCTCTGAGCAAAGTTCAGTGGTTTCCGAGATTTTCGCAATTTTTGGATTTTTGGAAACTTAAATTTAATATAGGCTACTTTTTATACGGGTACGGGAAATAGTTCCCCCGGGAAGCCGATGCCCGTTGGCGGTATCTAGTTATTTCTATAAAATACAAACCCCTCTCATTCTATGTGTCACTATATTTTCTACTTGATCTGAAAAACTGTATTTACAAACACACCCACGCGACATAGAAATGCGTAGGCGGGAGAAAAACAAGAGAAAAAAGCAAGGAAATCTTTGCATTTGTCATCTTGCAAGTCTACTTAACATTCTCGTTGCTTTTATTATGCTAATGGAGGATGTTGCGTGCCTTCGTTCTCATACATAATAATCTTAAGGCACCTTTCAGACTGCTGAACGTTACCGCGCGTTTGCTAAGTAAACTTTACATGGGTTTTGCAACTGATTAAAAGAGAACCTCCAACTGCAGCTGTAGCTGTCGAAAATATAGAGATTTGAATCTGATTCAAAATTAGTAAAACTGGGAGCGAAATTTCAATGTCACACAGGAAAAGGATGACCACAATGACATGCTCCTACGCACTGGTGATTCTAACATGTCCGCTCATGATTACGTCAGAGTTTTTAAAAAGATTCAAGTACTTAAATAGGCAACATATTCAGAGCACCTGAGTCAAACGCAGAGGACTGACGATACAAGAATAGTTGAGAAACTAATTGGTCTGCGTCAATTGCAAAGGCGTCTCCAAGAAATACAAATTCGAGGGTGTAAATAAACAAGTTTTAAATTTTGAACATAAAGCAATGAATGAAACATCAGAAGAGGTAATTACTAATTGCAGAGTTGCCTCTAATTCTCATTTGAGAGCAATTCTTACGCACCACAAACGCATCAAATTCCCCAGTCTATAACTACCCTAACAACGGAGAGAACTAACATAGACTATGCAAATCCCACTCTCATAAGACAGGACAGTGCGTAGGCGCACGTTTAAAAGCATATTTGTCACGGTCACTTTAAGTCTGTTATGTAGTTCGCTCAATGTCATGGCTACATAGGTAGTAGGTACACTGATTCGTGCCACTGGGCTGATGACGTCACTATGTATCATTGGGCTTGCTACTATGTTTGTTTTATAATGCTTATATTTGTTGCAGCAAGGACGTTGGGCGTAAAATGGGTGATTTTAATTTGGGATGTTAAATTTTGTAATGGTTGTGTTTATGGGAATTTAGAGCAGGTTAGGTTAGAGTATTTATCGAGGAGTATGACGTCATAATGTGTCATGTTCCACCTACTTAGTACATAATGAAGATTATTCAATTGTTGCTCTCCTTAGAACGTATTTGGTATTTTTCTACGTTGTATATCATGTAAGATGAAGTTGTGATTTGGACATCTGCAACTAGCTTTCTCTCAGCCATGTTGGGATCAGGGGGGTGATTCTCTAACGCAAAACATCTTTACAACCAAGAAATCATCGTTGCAACATCTATAAGTGCGCGATCGCAGCGCTTCAACGATGTTGACGGCGCAACATAGAACTAAAATATGGTTCCAAATGTATGAAAAATCATCCTCGTCTTCGACGACAACGACGACTTCGCCTTCGATTTCATCCTTCAAACCGAAAAGCTTGTCATTTGTTTGGTCGTCGTTGTTGTCATCTAAGATGTGTTAGTTAGAGAATCGCATGGCAGATTACAGTCCTACTGGATGCAGCTGAGTACCAGTATATTAAAATTTTCAACAATTAATGATGATATGAGTCTTATGTGTTCTCTGAAAGTCTGTAAGGAGTGGTTTTGATTTGAATCTCAAGATTATCCATCACATTACAGATGTTAGTACATTAGTGTGCGAATCTATACTAATATTATAAAGCTGAAGAGTTTGTTTGTTACGCGCTAATCTCAGGAGCTACTGGTCCGATTTGAAAAATTCTTTCAGGGTTAGATAGCTCATTTATCGAGGCAGGCTATGGGCTACTTTTTATCCTGGTGCGCGCAGTAGTTCCCATGGGAAAGCGGGTGAAACCGCTGGCTAGTACATAATAATATGGCATACCTACATACATTCACAGTCTATTGGTACGTATAATTATGTAACCTGCTCATTATTTTTATACCCATCTTGTACTTTTAACCTTTATCTAATAAAGGCTTGCGTCAATACTAACAATAAATAAATCTAAATGTGTACATTTGTGTTCTGAATACAAAATATTTGATGAAGTGACTATGTTTAATGATTTTTTAATTACGTCACCATAATAGTGGCTATTTCTGACTCGTGTATCGATTTGATTTCTTCAAGGAAATAAGTGACTGTTGTAAGGTTTGCGTTGTAAAATGGTGTTATGAGTATATTTGTTGTATATTCTTAGTTATTGGTTATTAAATTAAATCATAATTTATTTTAGTAAATATTTCACCCGCATCCCGTGGGAACTACTGCCCGTACCTGGATAAAATATAGGAGGATAGTCTAGCTTCCCAACAGTGAAAGATTTTTGCAAATCGTTACAGTAGTTTCAAAGCCTTACGGATACAAACGAACACAACAACTATTGTGTTTACTCTATATTATATTAGTTTAGATTATACAAATTAAAATTTATACATTAATTCAAGACTCTGCCGCTGTAAATGCAGTGGAAGGGCAGTGTCAGACTTTTATTAGATGAAGACCCACATTTATTCCTCCTGTAGCTCTTTGTGTACCAGGGCCGCTGGTAACTCTTTCGAACAATCCCGCAGCCCTGATTTAGTACTAGAATAAACTTCACAGAGTCTGAGGTCAGATAATAATCATAATTATTATCACGTTGTAACAACCTTTTAATGATTATAAAACCAAACAACATGACTGCCTATGACTCATACTACTAACAATAACATATTCGTCATAGTACTAAGTACGTAGCAAAGCCGATAGATGGCGCCACATGTAGGTTGCGTTAAAAATATCAGCTAAGTTTAAATATTATCGAAGTTGAGTGCAGTTACGAAACAAAGTTACTAGTTTTCAACAATGTTGTTTTAAGATTAAGGTTTAATAATAGACGTTGGTTAGTTAAGGAGTAATGATTTTCCTTGTTCTATTAAGGGCTTCAGTTACTCATACATTCTGACCTATATTGGTGGGTGGTTTTTAACGTACAGACAAAAGCACATCAAGTTACCACAATCTGTCAAATTTTTGCAATCGATTTTCAACCTTATCACAATGGAGGTAGGTTAATGTTCGATTGGTAAAATTTGACAGATTGGTATACGTTGACCTGCTGTCGTCTGTACCTATACTTTTTTTTTGTTTTTAAGTTTATAAAGTTTTCTAATCGAGACACAAGTCTAGCTATATTTCATAAAGAGAATGTGCAACACTTATTAGCCCTATAGGTTACTAATAAAACAGTAAAAAATATTTTCTTGACTTCTGTAGCATCTCTGAACAACTATGCTCTGAACTGACTGGTAGCGCCATCTATCTCGCGGAACTAGAACTAACAAAGCGAGTATCATCATAGCGTTAGTTTTCAATATACTTTACATTCTAAATATTTTAATAAATCCTAAAATAACATGAATCCTCTGCAACTGTAATTACTAGTTTGCAATACTGTCAACAGAGGGCGCTGTTAGAATTTAATCATTTGCAAACACAAAAGAGATCAAGTCAAGCCGTTTACCTTAGATTTGTTATATAGCCCTGTCTACACCTGAATTTCAGGTCCTCGAGTATTATAATAAGTTTTTTATTTTTCATTCCATAGACGAACAAATGGCGTTTTGGTGACTTTTAAGATATTATTCCCTTGCGTTCATTATAAACCTGAATGTAACTATGGTGGGTCCAGAACTCAATTTGCAGTCTATGTGAAAACTTTTCAAGTAACGATCTTGTTTGATTTTTAAAAACAATCGAGAGTATTTTGTATTCCATACAGAAAATAAGTGTACCTTCTATCAAACTCCAGGGGGGTGATTCTCTAACGCAAAACATCTTTACAACCAAGAAATCATCGTTGCAACATCTATAAGTGCGCGATCGCAGCGCTTCAACGATGTTGACGGCGCGACATAGAACTAAAATATGGTTCCAAATGTATGAAAAATCATCCTCGCCTTCGACAACGACGACTTCACCTTCGATTTTATCCTTCAAACCGAAAAGCTTGTCATTTGTGAGGTCGTCGTTGTTGTCATCTATGATGTGACAGTTAGAGAATCGCATGGCTGTACCTAACTCTCAGGCCTGGTTTTACCAAGTCACTCCTAAGTATAGCGACCAGACCTGGTTTTACCAGGTCAAATTTTTGTTTAGATTTTTTGTATACACAATAGAACCTAAGTACATATTTACGTCATAATATCCGTAGTCATAAATACCGTCTTTGATAAGGAAAATAAAGCATAGAAGCAAAAACAGGAAAACTATAAATATGTATCAATTAATATGTAAATAGGGAAGACTGAAGGCGATGTATGAAAGGACAGTTATGTTCACTGAGGTTGTGTTAAAAAGGATACATGTATGATCATAATATTAATTATTGTTTATTTTTACTGTATGTAAGTCGTGAGTAATATGACTTTAAAGTTGATTTGTATTGTGGTTTTGTTGCTGTTTCACTTTTCTTCCTTTTTAAGTCTTTTCTTAAGATTAAATGCTATTGCAAAAAACTTTGTTGGTATAAATGTTTACTGTACTTAGTCTTTTTGAAGATAATTTTCTAATTTTTTTTCATCATATTTGGTGAAATAACTAAATCAGTAGTTTATATTTCAATAAAAACAGATTTAAAAATACTGGTTATAAACTAATGGTTCTCTTAACATAAACGATGATAAAAGTTTTCTAGGTCAAGCAATCGGGTTATTCCCTGAGTACCCCGATCCCCGAGGCACCCGTCCCGGAGAACCCCGAAGACGATAAATATTATTACATTTCTTTTTTCTATGTTTTCAACTTGTACGGTCAACATAAAAGTGCTTTAAATATATGCGTTTGAAATCTATACTTATAATAAATCTGTAGAGAGGTAAATTCTGTACATTAAATTTATTTCCAAAATAATAATCAGGGGGTGATTAGGGATCGTTACTGATGCCAAAAATGCAATCAATAAAATTTTTGTCTGTCTGTCTGTATAACCGTTATAGAAACAAAAACTACTCGATGGATTTTAACTAAACTTGTACCTACAATTATTATTCATACTCCCGAGCGGGTTACAGGATACTTTTCATGACGCTGCAATCAATAGGAGCAGAGCAGTGAAGGGAAATGTTGGGAAAATGGGAGAAGTTACTCCATTTTTTGAGCTTCAGTCGCGTGGACAACCTTAATAGTTAAAGCTACATAGAAATTATGTATGACGGAAATGTTCTTCTTAAAATTATATAAAAAATATCCAAGGACAGCATATGTCCATCTTTTATGGTTGACTCACAATAATACGTGTAACTCCCGATAGTTTAGCAGTTTGACGTTTCGTTGACGACCCGTTGTCGCTGCAGCGACATGATCCGCGAAAGAAGTCGCTGGCAGAAGCTAGTACATAATATGACAGCAGTTTACTTGAAATTTTGTACAATGTTGAATCACATATAGTTTTATTTAATTACAATTTGAATAAAATGTATCAATAATATAAACATTATCAAAAGATACTTAACAAATATAATTTGTTTACTATTTATGACAACAATATTTATTCCAAATTCGAAGCACACAGGCGGGCGAAAAGGGTTGCATTTTTTTATCTGAGCGGGCACCTAATTATGATAAACAATAGAGCTAGTGCGTTCTATTTTAAACAATTTGCTATGCTACATTATAACAAAATATTCCTGAAAATGAAACTGTTTTTGCGTATTTTTTTTATTATGTTAATGTTCCATTTCGAAAAGAAGAAGAGATACAGAAAATCTAAATACGTAGGTGTTTTGAAAAAGGAAATGAGTATGAGACATATATTGTATTATCTGATTATAATATTTAACTAAACCAAGCAGATTTCATATTTTTGTCCTGATGTAAGTAATAAAAATGTATTTATTTAACGTTTCATCTGCTGACGCTACTTTTAAGCTAAACTGACTTATAATTGAGTTTACCAAGATAAAAATAAATCGGGGTGCTCCGGGACGGGGGCCTCGGGGATCGGGGTACTCAGGGAATAACCCAAGCAATCAACATACCAGTAACGCCATCTATCGACAAATTACGACAACGAAAGTTCTTAAGTTATTTCTTAAATTATTCAAAAATATATTTTGCGGGTAATCCTGAAAATCATGTATTTTCCATATACACAATAATGAAAGATTTTTTTTCTCTGTTTTCAAACGTTATTCAAACACTAATATATTTTTTGAACCGAATTATGATTTTTCACTTGCCATTCAAGATCCTATTGATGCTCTTGCTTAGAGATTAAACGTAGAAAGTATTTTTTACACATTAATTCATAGAGAACTTTGCAAACACGTAAATGTGTTTAATTAAGAAAAGCATCAAATCGATCGTCATTTCTCTGCAATGTTTGTTATAAAGTTATTACAAATGACAAGTAATACAATAATAAGTTAAATGATATGCGTATATTTTGGATTACAAATGGCGATGACTTCATCGTCTGGCGACCTTCCAGGTGCTATTGAAGCGTGATGTTTATAACGAGATACGCTTGACGGCCGACAGAGGGCGCGCGGGCACGTAAATAAAAACCAAGAGAAAGTGTTTGGATTATTTTATGGTGAGAAAAATTTTATATAATTTTTTTGAAAAAACTTTATCATCAAAGAAATAACGTTTTATATATCCAATCCTCTGAAGTTGCTACAATAATAATATTTCTAAGCATCTTAACATTTAGGGCAAGTTTCAGAGGTTCCCGATAAAGTTCTACATCTGACAGATAGCTATCCAGAATTTTAGATGGAAACTTTGAAACTGGCAGTAAGAGTTCTACGGCCAGTTTCATAGATTCCAGATAAAGTTATCTGACGCATACTGCCTTAGAAATATTTTAATTTTGACAATTTTTCTACGGCATGATCTGTCAGGTAGCTATCCAGAACTTTATCTAGAACCTGTGAAACTGGTACTAAGAGTTCTAGACTAACTTAGTAATGTCAGTGGGTAGATATTAAGTAGAGTAGTTCGGTAGGTACTGGTGTTTGTTATTATTTATGCAAAAGTAAACGAGAAGTCAACGACTTAGTCCAAATTGTAGGTGTATAAAGGTACACCTACGCTGTTAGCTAAATATAGAGAATGTTTAATAACTAAAATCTAGGCTTCACAAGATCTTAAAACAAAGGTAGGTACACTAAAATAGAATTGGATGTTTTTTTTTTCTAGATTACTCAGATAAAAACATAATATGTATATCTTAATATGAACGAATCTCGTGTCAATGCAAGGGACGGACAGAAATACTTCTTTATAAAAATACTTTCCTTGACTTCAGATATTTCTCCTTTCCTCACAGAATAGCCAAGTTTCCTGAGCCTGTAAAGCATATTGTCCACACACGCTTTTCCTTACCTACATCCACGTCTTAAAAATTTACGGTAAATTCTGTGCACCTACATAGGCACGGGGCGGTAAGTTTTCTATGGTGTGCACAAGACATCACGTTATTTTGACATCACGGCAAATTCCCGTAAATTCAAAAACCTTGCCGTGTACAGACGACAGCAGGCCAATCTACCCGAATCTCTCAAAATTTACCAATCGAACATTTACTTTTCAGTATGGTGATAAGGGTGAAAATCTATTGAAGTAATCTGTCAGACTTTTACTTAGGACTTAGGTTGATATGCTGGCGTCTGTACAAAAACTCTAAGGTTGTATATTACACGTTTATCAATCCCCGCTCTAATTGGCAAGCCACCCAGTGGGGACATAGCACACGGGTGTTAGGGTACGATAAGCCGTCTGCTTTTTGGAGTATTTTATTAAAAATGCATTCAGATATAGAAGCGATAGTGCAGAGCGGCTGATTGACAGTACTTACGTCATTTAGTAACGTGCGATACCCAAACCTGTCATATGAATTATTTTAGCTTGAAGACCGCATGAAAATTCGTGCAGTAGTTTATGAATTGCGAACAGACAGACAGACTTTTAAGCAGCTTTTATAGGTTAGCCACCATTGTAAGATTATTTGGCTGTTGTTAGAATTGTTATACATGCATCCTATAAGAGTCAAATTGCTAATTAATATAATACAAGGTACATCAAATGAACGATTACAAAACACAGCTCACAACTAGCATTACCAAATCATTTTTTCAACAGTAATTCAGACAGTTTTTACAAAGCTTTGCATAGCTATGAATCATACAGAAAAAAATTTGCCCCCAGCCGCCATTACGACCAAACAGATGATTAAGTATTGAGAGAAAAAATCGTTCTCTATTACGATAATTACGTCGGCAATTTTGTTAGCTGCACAGCGAAGAGTTAGCAGAGCATAGAATTCGATGAAAATTAATATGAAATTCAAATAAGGTAATATAAGACCAGCTTTTCGTTAAGAACACGTTGTTGAGAGGCGATTATGGATACATGCTATATAATCTTGAATATTTAATGGAATAACTAACTGAAATAGATTGAAAGAGGCCTAAATTTGCTGTTTGAAAAGTTATAGTAGAATGTGTTACTATAGGACCATATAGGATAGTCAATATTCACATGTATATCAGTCTTCAAAAATAGACTTTTTAGGACATCCGAAAGCTTAAAAATGTGACAGCAAGTGTGATCTAAAAACCAGTATTTCTTAATCAGTAATGTTCAAATGGCAATCGCGTCATGTATATTGTCACTCAACCGCATCTAACCAGCTTGGAAGCCGACCCCGACCTACATGGGAAAAGGCTAGGCTAATGTTTAATTCAAAGCTTGAATCGCGGCAACCGATTGATAAAGTTGGCAACACCATAATGGCAACAAGAATACACTCATTAAACACAGAGAGCAAAATAAGATTGCTAATTACACAGAAAGTGAAAATTATGACAATTGTGGAGTGTATAAACAAATAAACAACGCCATTGATAGAAAAAAGGCTGATTATTCAATTGTTACAACGCCCTAGAAAACTACAGAAGCTACATAGCAACCATATGGGAGCAATAATGAGTGCAATTTTCTAGAGCAGTCCGCGTCGATAGAATGTTGTCGCCTGCACAGATTAAAGGAATACCAATAAGGCTTCCTTATCCAACTACATATATATAGAAACAAGGGAGTAAGTCCGTTTGTACGTTTCGAATTGTCTACGCTTAATATTCACGATGCACTCGACCAACTGTTGGGTTGAGTCATCAATGCCAAGCCTAGCTTTGTGGTTATTTGTATTGTTAAACGTTTATAAATGATCTTCCTATGTATTATACCTTCCGTATTTGTATTTACAAATACCATTTTATTCACGATTGCAGTTATTTTAACCATTGTTTAATTTATAACTAGCGGAACGACAAGAATGTTAGAAAGATCATCATGATCATAAGTAAGGTCAGCTTCATTAGCAAATTGTTACAGATAGTAAAGAAATAATTGCTACAGTATGGTGTTAAAGGATCTTGTTATAATGAGATAAGAGAGCTAAAATCAAGGTCACATTCAAAATCAACGCATCACAAACTTTCTCATAAGCAATACTTTTAAGAATAATAAAGTTATTAGAGCCTAAACACAGGATCAAATCGGGCAGAAAACACGATAACAGTAAACTAAAAATAACTTTAAACGATATTTATACTCGAGCGGGCAACGGGTATGGTAATTTCTAAGCCGCACTGGATATTGCCAGATATGATATTCATTTTATAATGGTGGACTTGACGGACTTCGATGTTGGAAAAGAGAAATTTAGAAAATGTGTTCAGCCTGGGTGGCAAGTTTAACTGATGACTGCTGTTGACAGTATATTAGTTAATCACATCAGAAATTCCTTTCTCAGCAACAGACTGGTGTAAAGAGCAACCTTTACCTTCTACCAGAACAGCCAATCATAACTAGAATAATCTGGTACTGCCTAATTAGAAAAAAAATGGTCAAGTTCGATTAGGACTCACACAACAAGGTACAGAACCAATCTGTATAAAATATTCGTACAACGAAAATATGAACAGCGAAATTGGTCATGTAAGGGTTCTCTTTTCCACTTAAACGTCTGGAACCCCAAAAAAGTTTGCTATGTTCGAAAATAAACTTTCAGCAAGCTTGTCAAGATATTTTTGTTGAACTGAATCGATTCGTTAAAATGCCATTAGGTTATTGATACCTTTTTTTTTTTTTTTTTTTTTTTGATATCTGGTTGGAAAAATCCTCATGGAGACCCTCGCCCTTGGGGAAGGGTGATTAGGGGACTGTCAGACTTTACTGAGACTAAAAACACAATTCACCCGTGTTCCTCATGCAGCCCATGGTCGAAGGAACGGGTAATCCCGAAGCATTCATCCTACCCCCCGACGGGTGTTGGCCCGCCAGATGGTCAGGCGGGCCCCGTCACCCACTGCGGCCGTCGCCCCGGCCGCAGGACTTCAGCATGAGGCGCGCGCGGAACACGACGCCGCCGCCTCGAGGCCTGCTGCTGGTCGGACGGCAAGAC
>NWSH02000162.1:2223705-2235959 GCA_002382865.2 Heliothis virescens | reverse complement strand
ATTTTGTAAGGTATATCTAAGTACATTTTTTGTGATTAAGTTTTTGGAAATAAACTATTTATTTATTTATTTATTTATTTACCCTTTTCGTCAGAGCCGCAATCTGCCGCTCGTCCTCCTCAAGTTTATCGGCGGCTGCTGCGGCCTTCAATGCAGCCGCAGCTTCTCGCCTGGATAGACCGATACCCACATATGTTCCGGTAGTAGGGGGCCTACCTCTCCCTCCTTTTTTGGCACCGACCTTGGGGGCCGGCACCGCTGTGTCGCTCAGGGCCGAGTCAGACCCTGAGTCTACACCCTCTCTCGCGCGTTTGCGTGAGCGTTTTGAATACATGCTCACCGCGCTCGCCACACTCATGAGGCTAGACGCACTGCCGGAGTCCGACAGAACGCCCATTTGCTCGAGCAGTCCCGAAGGTTCTTTGTCACCCACTCCGTCTTCTTTTCCACCCACTACGTCGTTTTTGTTTTGTTTTTTGTTTAAAAAAATACGTAGGTGTTGCAAATTTAACTAGTTGGGTTAAGCTGAATGGTATTTCTGTTTTGCATAGCCAAATGACTTGTTTTGGGGAATTTGTAGCGGATATTGTGTACATAATTCGCTATAAAAATTCTGTTGCAATACAAAAATCTTGAACACCATCAGGTTTTCTATACATTCTTCTTCATAGGAAATTACGATTCGTAATTTATCGACGAGCTTTCGCATTCTTCTTGGCAGTCCAAAACTATGGAATAGGTGTTCCAGTGTTTGCTGGACCTGGAAGACCCTTTATCGAGATTTATAAATTGTGAGACTTCGTCGTACCTATGAACTGATCAGCAGATTGTGGGATCCTAAATGAAAGATCCATGGGAAGCCCAGATGTTCTGACTATGGCTGTCGCAGTTTTGGGAGTTAACTCTACAAACTATATACTAAAGCCTGTGTTATTTCTGCCAGTTTATCACATCCACCATATTCTACGTTCGAAGTACAACCTACATAGGAAACTGGTTCCTATACACGAGATAACTCATACACACGGACGGAGGTCAATTTAGTCGTATTACATCACTCGCTTACTATGATAACCACAGTCGTTAAGTGAAGGCCGATATTTTTACCAAGCCATGATTCTAATGTTACCTTTTCCTATGAACCTGCTTGAATTATAAGAACGTATTTGACACTCTTATTGTTTAGTATGAAACAAGCAAATTAAACAATAAGGGGAAACAAAAAATATTATTTATATTGGAAGGGATTAATATTTTTAGGGATTTCATGGTAGTGATTTTATGAGGAAAATATATTATGGTATTAAACACATTTTGTGCAATTAAGTCTAATAAGAGTATGCAAAGCTCAATCAATTCCTTGAGTATTATTAATTGGAAATAGTCTTTACATCTATACTAATATTATAAAGCTGAAGAGTTTGTTTGAACGCGCTAATCCCAGGAACTACTGGTCCGATTTGAAAAATTATTTCAGTGTTAGATAGCCCATTTATCGAGGAAGGCTTTAAGCTACTTTTTATCCGGGTGCGCCGAGTAGTTCCCACGGGACGTGGGTGAAGCCGCTGGCAGCAGTATACGTATATTGATTGGTATGATTTAAATCTAGGTTACTAGTTGATTGTAAAATAATTTAGATAGGTGGGGTGTTACAATATTTCTATTCTTTCTGATATCATAACCTGTTTTCGTATAAAAATAAACACTATTTATTAGATTCCGTTTGCTGAAGGTCGATCGCGATTCTCCCAAAGTTTTTAGGTAAACAGTTTTCTTGTTGGATCTAGACTAGTTTGTTTACTTTAAATAATCTTATACCTATGTGTGATCACTAATATGTATATTTAGCATTACACAGCTAATTAAATATTAGTAGGTAAAGGAAAACACGGTAATAACAGCGCTATAAGCATAACTGCTGACACGGGGCGTGACAAATGCTTAGGCATAAGATTTTTATGTTCAATAAATATATTTATGAAAACTATTATATTTACGGCAAATTTCACAGGTTCCAGATAGAGTTTTAGATAGCAATCTGACAGATCATGCCATAGAAAAGTAGGTAGTCAAAATTGAAAAAAAAAATCTATGACACTATCTGTCAGAAATCTAGACCTTTACCTGAAACTTGTGAAAATCGCCGTTAACGTCTTTAGTTGTTAATTAAATCTTGTCTAGTATATACTCAAATATATGTACTAAACAAAAGCCAGTAATACTTTATCTCTAAAAACAAACCGCGCGTGTTATCGGCAGGCGCAACTAACAGATTAATTAAAAAAAAAGTACTCATCTGTCGCTAAAATAACATTCGCATCGAGTAAAACCGTAGTTTCAGCAACAAGTTTAATAATAAATTTTGGCTTTCCGCCACAAACGGTGCAACAGTGGAAATTCTATCAAAAGGATCATGAATGTCTTAGTATTTGTAATTCGACGTACCAGTACAAGTGATCAGCCAATTAACGTACCACTAACACTTTCACAGAACCCACTGTTTGCTCAGGTAGACCACGAAACAAAGGAAGCATACAGTTCAGTTACATCATCGAATATTCGCGGAAATTATTAACTGTTTTGCCGTAACACTGACACTTTTAACACTTCAATTAGCATAAGCACTCGAAATTTTGCGAAAAACTTTTAGTAGGTGTTGTGTGCGGGAGTAGTGATGTCCTCGAAATGAATGGATTAAGTTGATTCGTTAATTGAATGTTGTAGTGTTGTGCCGTGATAAGCGTTGAGAGGTCGCGGCGCGACTGCCCGCTCGGTGTATCATTCAGACCGGCTCACGTGCGTTTGCATGCAAAAAACAGACAGCCGGCAAACTCTCACAAACTACACTATTCCTACGTAAATTTCTCGATCATGACTGGCTATAAGGGTATTTTGGGATGAATCTAATTCTGGGTGCAACACATTAATAATTTCTTAGTTGAAACTCCCGCAGATGAGCTAACAATACGTTTGGAACAAGTGTAGAGGCGGCAGGAAAATAATAAAAAATACAAGTTTAATGTAAGTATAAGTCACGTACAAAACCAGTCATATCTTGAAGTTCTTTATGAAGTAGTAAGTAACCTTGAAATTAATGAGCCGAACCACAATGATCTATACTAATATTATAAAGAGGAAAACTTTGTTTGTTTGTATGTTTGTTTGTTTGTTTGGTTGTAATGAATAGGCTCAAAAACTACTGGACCGATTTTAAAAATTCTTTCACCATTCGAAAGCTACATTATCCACGAGTGACATAGGCTATATTTTATCCGGGTACGGGCAATAATTCCCACGGGATGCGAGTGAAACCGCGGGAAAACGGCTAGTGTTGAAATAAATGGCGATGGCGTTGGGCTCAGCAATCCATAAGCCGATGGTATTCTTTGTGACAATGATGGGAAAGTTTTCGATTAGCATGGGAAAGGCGAACATAACAACACATGGTTATGTCTATGGCAAAAAAACAACAAAAATTATAGGTTTTTCAAGTAGTTTCAAAGTATTCGCTGATGTAGTACGATGACGTCATAGCGCGATATTTAGCGAGTTATTCATTGATACACGTGTTGTAGTATTTTCGTAGAATGATCTAACAGCACCTTTAATTCATGGAAACTTATTCTTAAATAACAACTGAAGTGATGTCGTCAATGGTTTCTAGATGGTGGAAATTAATGAGCTGTTTTTAAATTATAGAGAAATACCTGTGGCAACTTATGGCGTTGCTAAATTACCGAATTATTGTAAATTCGCAAACAAATAAATAAAGTCACTGAAAACATGAAATAATAAGAAACAAAAAAGTACCTACATCTATACTAATATTATAAAGCTGAAGAGTTTGTTTGCTTGAACGCGCTAATCTCAAAAACTACTGGTCGAATTTGAAAAATCTTTCAGTGTTAGATAGCCCATTTATCGAGGAAGGCTATAGGCTACTTTTTATCCGCGTGCGCCAAGTAGTTCCCACGGGACGCTGGTGAAATGTATTTATATAGTAAATTGTCATCGAAATAGAAAAAATACATATCAACAAAACAGACTCTACCAAAACAAAAATAATAGAAAATATTCAAAAAAAAGTCCTTCACCCTGCAATAGGACATTCCAAAAATAACCATTGGAGAGTAATTTTCATAAATAATCCAGATGCCGTTTCCACGGGCTTAGAATGTGAAAACAATGGCATATCGCCAAGTTAGCCATGACGTGAAACGAACCACCATCGTACTTCGATAGCCAGTTATTCTTAAAACGAATAAAAGCCGGATATTTCTTCTCCATTCAGACTTAGATTTATAACCCAGTATTTGATTCGGACAACAGTTTTATTTTGGGAGACAAAACTATGCCATTAAGGTAGAATCCAGCAGGAATACAACATCGAAAATTTGTTAGCATGTATGTTTGGTGCTCTTTCACGCGCAAACGGCTGAATGGATTTTGATGAAACTTGGTAGTTAGCTTATATATCAGAATAACTTAAAGGATACGTTTTATTCGGGTGTTCTTGTAGAAAGCGGATGAAACAGCCGAAAGAAACTAGTCTTAAATATATGAAAAGTAGCCTATGTCAGCCTATGCCCTGGGTTAAAATCGAATCGGATTGGTGGATCTTGAGATTAGTGTGTTGAAGCAAACAAGCAGACTCTTCAGCCTCATAATATTTACTTTACTTAAGTGTAAGACGCATTAATGACAAATAACAATCTTAAGAAGGATTGTCAAGTACTAAAGGGTTACTAAATATTTATATTTGCTTGTCTTAATCACCTTGCACGTCTGTATTAGTCATACGATTAATTTTTCAAAAAGAGTGATGATGTGTTACGCAATAATTCTCTATATTTAAATTGATGTCAAAGGAAATGAAATTCGAAAACAACAATACATTTTTATATATCAATATTAATATTATTTTGGCAGGCATAGGTGCCATAAAATATATCTACTCTTTGAGAGTAATTTGGTTTTGATGCAAGTTCAGTACAAAACCCCAAAGAAAATGGACTGTCTTCTTTTCATTGACGAGTAAAACGTTCGGTTTTAGAAAGAAAGAATCAGTTGTACCAGTAAAGACATTATTTTCTTTATTACCACGTCTCAAGATGAACAAATAAACATGCTATGTAACTCATGGTGTTATAAGACCTGACGGGCATACCTCGAATCGCTTCTAACACACCGATATAAATGAATGACTCATTCATACATTCCGAATTCTCCGTAATTATCCAACTGAACTATTGTTTCAAGGAATTCAACGCGTAACTGTTATATATTGAAGAAGATGTAGAAAATTATGATTAATGGCATTATAATTGTTATTTGTAGGGTCCCTTGGTTAATGGGCTTTTTCAAATCCTCCCGTGAGCCTCCAGTGTTTCATAAACATCTACTGTTACTGTAGACTCAATATTGATTATGTTAAAACATTTAATTAGAAGTGAATAATTCAAATGACGAAATGACTGGAAAGAAGGTCAATTGTGAGATAATGTGAGACGGAGAAGTATGGAAGACAAAGACACGCGCCGAACCCTAATAAAACTTAAAATGGATAAGGGAAGGATTATGATGAAGCAGTACTGTGAAACAAGCTAAGGCGCTCCCCAGATGGTCAATAAAATTACGCAATATTACGTATTGTGCAAAATTAACCAATGATGATGAATTTGCAATGATTTTAAGCGACAAAAATTTTGAATGCACAAAATTTTAACTGCAATATTGCCGATGGATAAGGCCACCTAAGGCCCGGCGCCCATTATCGGCATCGGCAAGGAACAGGATCCTTCGGCATCCTACATGCAAGCGCACACTATCGGAAACTATGCTTTGGCATGCTGCAACGTTCTTAGGGATGACGAGGCGTCCTGCCGCTACAGCAGCCTCAAGCATGCCGAAGCGGTATTTTTGTTATTACGACCATATAAAATGGAAATTTCAACTTTATTGTCATTATGTTAATGTATATTGCTGTTTGCCACCTAAAATCCTCAGTCGTGCCGACGCCGATAATGGGCGCCGGGCCTAACAAGACTATGATACCATGCCTATTTTTACCCGACTGCCCACAGCCAGGAGGGTAATGTTTTTGACGTGTATGTATGTATGTATCCAGATTTTCTATGTTCCCTGCTACAGCCTGAACGGCTGGAAGGATTGTATACGTATTTGGTGTCGTTAGATTCGTCTTGATAGCGCGAGTGACACTGGGTACATAAGAAAAATAAAAAAACAAAATGGCGGATTTCGTACCCCATATTGTGAGGTAAAAAAAATTTTTTTTTGCCCAACCCCATCGAGTGGGGTATCAAAATGAAGAGTTTTAAATAGCGATTCCAAATATATATATAACTTGCAGTTTCAATTTCAAATGAAAGATATTACGTCTAACGAAAATAATAAAAACTAAAACTTTTAAATCTCAGTTTTCGCTACAAATGACAAATATTATACCTAGAATGAAAGATATTAAAGATAATAACATCCAAATGGTGAAAGGATTTTTTAAATTGATCCAGTACTTTTTGAGCCAATTCATTACAAACATAAATAGGTAGGTAGGTACTTGTCTGTCCTCTTTATAATATTAGTATAACAGTGTAGGTAATAAATGAACAAAGAATCAGTAAAAAATACAAACTAAACAATAACAAAATGAAATGATTAATAGAATTTTTATATACTACCCGACTGCTATTTACGCGGCGGCGGCGGCGCGGGCGCGGCGCGGTGAGACGCGGGGGGGCTCCCTATGTGAATGAAAAACACTAGACGGACTAACCATCAGCAACCATGGCCCAAAAAAGCTATTGCATCAGCCACATGACCAAAATTCGTTAGAAGAGCTCCAACGTCTATGGGACCTTAATTTAATTCATTCAGTAAATTTCCCCAAGTTGTGAGAAGTACTCTAAGCATTCTAAACTGGGCCACTTATTTATAAAAAATAAACTAAAAAGTCTGAAATAAAAAAGTTATTATTAAAAAAACAAAAAACCCGACTGCAAAAAATAACCACAAACTAAAAAGGGAAAAACAAGCTCTATAATTTAGTGTAAAGAGTATACAGTACACCGTACATTATATTTTATTCGGTACTTACATAAACAAAAGATATATTTTAATGTATTAAAAATATAATTTTTAGTATTCACTTTTATATGTAGTAGAAGTAAAATTAGAAACAGTTATCAGTCCAAAAAGCAATCGTGTCCCAACCTTTATTAGGTCGTGTGGTGTCAAGGTGTCAAACGAACGATGTTGCCCAATCAAAATACTAGATCAACATAGAGCAGCATATTAATAAATTGGACGAGTATAATTAGCTTATAGGACGACAGACTTGATAATACATAGATTATAATTATTGGATTTTGGAAGATTTCAGTAGTCACCAATAGATGATTGGCGTTATTAATGAATCCAGTCCATGTTGGTGTTATCATGGAAAAACTATGATCAGATATACAATTAGCGAAAAACTCATACAAAGGAGTTTCTGTCTATAACAAGAATTTTGGAGTGGTGTGGTTTTATCTCTAAGTATACTTCTAGGTCTATAGCATTGAATCCAATGTTATAGACATAGAAGTATACTTGTTCATGCATTGCATGCTATGTGTTCAACAAAAAGACTCTCAAACTCCCAACGTGAAATGAGAAGACAGGTATAAAACCTATGCAATATGCATACAAAGTTCTATCTTATGACGTCTGCAAAAGCTACAATCAGATGAACAAAGTTATCTCATTCGAAGCCGCAGCAAGCAACAAGTGAGTGCTAACTTTAGAGAAAGTCCCAACTTATCTTGGCACGAGTTACAGTCATAAAGTCTGGCATGTCTGGTACAGAAGGAAGTGGAACATCTTCTATGTAGGCGGGATCCGGGTTTAGTTTGTCTGTACTGATCTGTTTGCGTTTAGATATATTGTGAGTTATATTTTACTGTCTCTATGAGAGTAGAGGTTAATCGGTCTTCATAGACGTTGCTTTATTTGATACTCGGTTTAGGCAAACATTCTAATCCTAAGACCCAAGTTTACTGACAACAAAAACGACCGCTTTTCTTAAAACAACCTTGAAAATTGAACGTGAAAATTTTTAGTAAACAAACTGCAGTTGTCTTAAGAAAAACTAGACGTTTAATTGCTGATGAAGTTGGGACAGAAGCCTAAAATTAACAAGCTGCAAAAAAACATGGCCTGACTGGATCCCTACACATCGATATGTCAACCTTTTGAGGGCGTATCGATCACATAAGTCATTCAAATAAAAATCAACGACAATGCGCTTGCACACGAATGCAGTACATATAGGTAGAAAAGTTATAAATGGATGGAACTGGTTCCCAGAGCATGGCACACTGACTTGTGACAGCCATTGTACATTGATTAGATAACGATTGTACCCAGATGCGCACGGGCATACACGAGAGCTAAATTGATTGAATGTGACCATGTTTTTTGGATTTTCGGGACACTGGAGTTTTTTCAAGGTCAAAGTTTTTTGAAAATTAAGTTATACATACAGTTGTGTTACAAAACAGGGTTTAACTAAAGCCTAGGTTTCGTGCTAGGTTAAGATGCCTATGACTATAAGTTTTTATTCGAACGGCTCTTATTACGAGAGAAACGATTTACTTAAGCATAGTGAATAATATATAAAAAAAATACGAACATCCGAGTTGAGACTCTCCTCCCTTTTAGGAAGTCGGTTAAAAATACAAATCTTTGTCGGATTGTTTGACGTTCACAAATCTAGTACTTTTTTTAGGTAGCCGGATGGACAATATAAGCCTAGTCTAGTCTATCTAGTTTGGCATTGGGAGATCCAATTATGAAATTCGATAGTTAGATAGTAACGGGAAGAGCTATGCGAACATTTCTACAAGTCTTTAGCTATCTTATCGGTATTGCATTAGGTATGTAGATGATTTATCTTTTATCTAAATATTGGGCACTCATCCAGGTCGCCACTACTCTGAATACTTACAAGTCTTTCTACGCGAACCTATCTAGGGATTATCTATTTGCGAAAAATATAACCTGTTGTTTTTATAGGAATAACAGGAATTGAAGACAGATTAATTCAGATCTGCATCTGTGTACTTCTGTGTATTCCTGACCCATGCCACTCATGCTAAGAAGTATCGGGGTTCCTACTGACTAGCAGTTTAGATTGTAGGCTTTAACAGACCTGATAATAGGCTAATCTCCATGGCACTTACCAGAATACTCGTGTAAGAAGTTCTGCTGAAAGTTTTTAAGAAGAATATGCATGAATAACATCTGTTTCGGAGACCAGGTGTTTTCTTCGCCAGGACTTGAATGTTTACGCTCCAAATACCACAAAATATTCTCCATTACAAATCATTACTACTAAACTGACATTTAGAATGCTCATATAATACTAAAACGTTTATTATGACAATACGACACAGGTTCTAAAGCCGTAATATAATTTTATGTGTCTGGCAGAATGAGCTTTATTTTCAATTTAGTAAAATATTTGCTATTTACCGTAGTTTTACCCGCGTCCTGAGAGAACTACTTCTGGTGATGAATAAAAAGATGGCCTATCTGAGGCTCTAGACTATTCACTTATCGTTGTATCAAATTTCATTTAAATCCGTTCAGTAGTTTGGCGTCAAAGTATGACAGACAAGAATTTCCAGCATTAAGGATTTCACGTAAAATTTATGGGTACTTGAGATTAACCAGATTGATGTCAAATCTAAAATATGTGAGCTTTTGTTTTAGGCAAAAGAATATGTAAAACATATTTTATAATATGTAGGCTTTACAACTCCGATGATATAAATTAAAGGCACACACTCACTACGACATGAACTACGCATATAGGTACAAAAGAAGGTTCTGATTTGACGCCTCAGAAACAAAAATATTGCGTCGAATTATATATCCGAGTATAAGTACCTCTTTTGGCAAGGTCAGTCAAGGCACACATGCCATATAGTAAAATATTAAGATCACTTCAAATCGCAAAGCAAGAAATACAAGTAATATTACGACTAAAATTGGATCTTAAGGTCGTGAACATAAATTTTAGATAACATTTGTCACAATACAGGTCATTTGTAAATTTTACCCAAAACGGTGTTTACGTAATATGATAAAATAAAACTTAATTATGTTAATGACTTGAGTGAACCTTGAAACAGGTGACATTTTCAAATATATTTTTATAGCTAATAATAATACTGGAAGTATGATAACTAATCTTACAGACACTAGATTTTAATTCGTCATGATGTAGGCGGAACAAAACAAAACTGACCTTGACTTTTTAGGCTGGATTTTAAGTCGTAAATCACTTAGGTATACGTAATAAATATAAAGACAGAATGTACTTGCTTTAAACTGTTATTGCTATACTACTAAAACGTGTTATTATACAATTTTACTTGGCGTTAATTTTTAGATGGGGAAAATTCCCAATAGTAAGAAAAGACCCGATGCTCCTTATTTTGCTTACCGTTAATTGCGGTCACGAATTTTATGATAATATATTATTTCCACCAAAACTATGATAACATTGACAAATATAGAACACTATAATCACTTTAATAATTTGCAATAACGGTTGAATGAGTTCCGAGTTACTGGTGATAAACTAACATAACAATATGATAAAAGAGTAGGTACCTATATGACACAGATAATTACAAAGCCTTGACATTTAACTAAACTATAACATGAGTATAATAAATGCACACTATTTAATTTCGCAATTCCCGAAAATTTTGGAAAAACTACCTATATAGGATTTTGGAGTTTTTCAGTATTTTCTGCTAGGGTTACGAGAGATCGATGTACAAAGACAAAAAAAAACTTTTAACAAAAAAACAAAACCGACTTCACAAAAAAACACTGAAAGGGATAAAATAAAACTTTTCACATGGCTCTAGAAGTCGGTGTCTGCAGGTCTGTTGACTGTGTTTATTTTGCCACCGACTTCTAGAGCCATGTGAAAAGTTTTATTTTATCCCTTTCAGTGTTTTTTGTGAAGTCGGTTTTGTTTTTTTGTTGAAAGTTTTTTTATTTTATGCTTTTCAGTTTTCGGGTCTAAAACTATAATATCTTTAATACCCATACCCACTCACAGTGACAGTCGGTCCTGTAATAGTATCATCGACGTAAAAAAGCAATGTGAAGATGACTTTTGGATTGAGTCACAGATGCAGGAATGGGTAGCTTAATGGTCAGATCAGTGATTACCAAAATATATAAAGTATTTACAAATTGTATAAATATATCAGCTAGTTACTCAACGTAGTCTAATCAACAGTAACAGACCACCCCGGTAGGAATCCGTCCTATTGTAAAGTATCCATTTGGGAATAAATTCATGGTCACCGCACAATGACAAATAAGTCCACTAGCGCATCACTCAACTGCAATAAAAGATTGAACACGTATGAATTATGTATCGAGTAGTAGGCATATTGTGGGCAAATATTTAGTGATTTGCTTACAATAGAAACTACTTGATAGTATAGTGAACTAGCTTCTGCCAACGGTTTCACCCACGTCCCGTGGAAACTACACTGCGCAGCTGGATAAAAAGTACTCTAACTCTCAGCGCCCTCGATTAATGGGCTATCTTACAATGAGAGAATTTTCAAAACCGACCAGTTGTTCCTAATATTAGCACGTTCAAGACAAACAAACTCTTCAGCTTTATAACATTAGTGTATTTATGTACGAAACTACTGATGTTAGTATTGTTGTCTATTTGTATGGTAAAAGGTTAGATTATGTGATGCATCGATGCACTTTAACTGTAAATTCAATAGGAATGATGACACAAATACGTATTTTGATTTGATTGATATATTTTTTATGTTTTTTTTCTTTCTGAAAATCTACGAGATTAATTTTCGTTAACGTAACTTTTATCAAACCATTCAATAACTAGTTATTTTTAACTACCTTGCCACTGTTTTTTTAACAAAATACTATGTATTTTCCAGTGTGCTTTAATGCAAAACTTATAACACCTCTTATTTTTAACGTCAAAATTGTGGAAAAAAATAATTTTATAATGCCTGCCAATAGCATATTAAGGTGTATGCGACGACTAGAAGCGGGAAATTCAAATATAAAATGGTTTTTTTATGTTTTACATAAGTTAACATTCAATATGAGGCGTGATCTTATGATTGGCGGTTATAATATCCCACAAAGTAATTTCTGATGTCCTTGTTTAACTCCGAAACTTC
>NWSH02000162.1:2207916-2219545 GCA_002382865.2 Heliothis virescens | reverse complement strand
GTAAGAAGTTTCGGAGTTAAACAAGGACATCAGAAATTACTTTGTGGGATATTATAACCGCCAATCATAAGATCACGCCTCATATTGAATGTTAACTTATGTAAAACATAAAAAAACCATTTTATATTTGAATTTCCCGCTTCTAGTCGTCGCATTCACCTTAATATTTAATCTTAAAGGATACATGGATAATTATGACTTCCACCATATATTTATGGATGACGGATGTTATGGCAAAAAAAAAACACATATTTTAAAATGGGTTTGGTAGTTGAGGTAATCTGACAAAATCATGAGCTCATGATCTTTTAAATATAAAAATACTGATTGTGCTATGCACCTGTTGTAAGATAAATTAAATACTTATTTTGATAGCAGTACAAGATTTTCAAGTAATTTATATTAATGAATAACAAAAAAAGATGATTTTGCAACGTCCTTTCAAAGTATTTGGCAATGAATATCGTTGAAGTTAATTTTAGTGAAAAGGTCAATTCTTTGAAAGGTCAGATGTAGATATTTTATTTTATGCGATATGGTTACCCTATTCTGTTTAGATATATTTTATGTTATATGTAGATGAGATATACTCCTTTTTGATGAATTATGGAGGCATAGTATGCCAGGTTTAGGCATTGTTGCTAGAATTTGATCATCATCGTTTCTTCTTCCAAGCTTCAACACTAGGAAGCGGTAAAAACGAGGGTTGCTGTCCTACGTAATATGACGCGCTTAGTTGCTCTAAAATTAGGTACCTAATTTCAATTTTTATCAAGCATTTGACTCGACATTGCCCAAAAATAAATTCTTTTATAGTTATTTCACAGATTACTTTATAGTTACAATGGTTATAGTTTAAAATCCTAAAGAGTGTCAACAAAAGCATTTTTATACTAATAATGCTGCACATGCTTCGTAAATTTAAATATACTACGTACCTATACATACCTACATAAATATCAATAATCTATACATATAATAATCTATACATATAATAAAACAGTAAAACAATCGTGTCTGTACATTTCATATTTTTACAAAACAAAATATGTAGGGTTATTAGAAATTGAAAGAAGAGTAAGAATTCGAAAAAAAATTTTTGTCTGTTTGTATGTTTGAATGTTTGTTTGTTTGTTTGTCTGTTTGCACACGCTAATCTCAGGATCCACTGGACGGATTTAGATGAAACTTGGCAGACATATAGCTTATATATCAGAATAACATATAGGCTATATTTTTTTTGGAAATTCGCTCTTTAAGGGGGTAAAAAGGAGGGGTAAATTTGTATGAAACTCCGTCAGTTTTGAAGCTAATTCGATTAAAATTAATATTTGGCTATTTGGTTAGAAATTAAGAATGACCCAATAATTATTTTTGGAAATTCTGCCTTAACGGGGGTGAAAAAGGGGGGTAAGTGTCTATGAAACTCCGTCAGTTTTAAGCTAATCGATGAAAATTAAAGCTGTTTCTGCCTTCGTTGTGTGGACGGTGTCGCTGTTTTTCACACGAACTGCTTTGTGTAGCTTTCTCGCGCTAACTAGCTCCGATAAGTGTTCACTTTTACCGATAGATGGCGTTGTCCATACATTCTAAAAAGGCAGTCAATGCAATGCAATGGTATGGTATGATAAGTCTGAAACATCTCGAATCGTCTCGCGCAACCCGTCGTTTCCCCGGGCTCTTAGAATTCGACATCAGACGTTTAAGATCTTTCATTTTGACGACCCGTTATCGCTGGCATAAGCGACATGTTCCGCGTACGAAGTCGCGGGCAGAAGCTAGTAATCGTTAAATAACACAGTGATGACGCGTGTGTCTGTTTATTGAAAACACTGGTTTGTTAGTCATGGCATCTCGCGTACATTTGTTGTATGATATTATGATATAGTTAGATGTTTAGTTAATGTTGGTAGTCCGGTCACAACGTTATTTGGATGGTGACTCAGCCGACCTTGAGTAGATTTGAGCTTTATATTGAATGACAATTTAATTGATGATGTGAAGGTTCTTTTAAGACTTTTAAGATATTTTTTTTTAAGTAAAGCCGTTCGTGAGTAATAGCTGTATAAGTATAGCTTGCACTTTTGTTCAACATTATTCAAATAACAATTTCCAATTACATAGATTTTAAATCTACTTAATATTTCACCCACTTCTCGTGTAAACTGCTCAGCTCATCCGGATGAAAAATAACATACAGCCTCATTCAAGAAATGAGTTTTCTAAACAAAGTTCATTATTTTGATGAACTTTTTGAGGATGGGAGGTGGTACCCTAATTACGCGGCAAAAACAGTAGTAATACATACAACATAATACCATCGACATAAATTAAATAGAAAGAGACAATAAATAGCAAACAGTTTTCACATTTTGCAACAATAGCTCATACGTCAATATGTTTGAACAGAATCGACCATAATGTTTCATGATTTGTTATGTACTAAATGTATGTACATACATCATACATACATTTATTACAATAAAATATTTGTTTACTATGATTTCATCGTTTTCTTGTTTAGTTAACGTTTTTATTATTATTTCTGCTTATAGCTACTACTGGGTTTTGTATTTTATTTTACGCTATGGTGTGGGAGTAAAAAATATGGAGAATACTACTTTCTGCCCACAGTGACTGCATTATCATAAAAACAGAGGTGCAATGTACTTAAAAACGATATCATACTCTCACTCTGTTTGTTTGGCTAATCGAATTTGAACGGGCTAGTCCCGGGAATATTTACTAGACTGAATTGAAAATTATTTCTATGTTATATAAACTATTTAACAAGTAGTCTATTTGTAATCTGGTTACACAGAGTAGTTCTCATGGGATACGAGGGGAAACGAGGGCAATAAAAAAATTTGCAAGAACGCCTCGGTATCCTATCAATGTCATTATACAAAACGGAAATATCAAATATCATTCTCAAAATTATCAATACAAAGAATTCGTGAAAAAAATTACAAACAAACAAAATGCTTAGAAAACACAACCTAAAATACCTCCATATTTCACATTAGCCGTTTTCCCGCGGTTTCACTCGCATCCCGTGGGAATTACTGCCCGTACCCGGATAAAATATAGCCTATGTCACTCGTGGATAATGTAGCTTTCGAATGGTGAAAGAATTTTTAAAATCGGTCCAGTAGTTTTTGAGCCTATTCATTACAACCAAACAAACAAACAAACAAACAAACAAACAAACAAACAAACAAACAAAGTAACAAACAAACAAACAAACAAACAAACAAAGTTTTCCTCTTTATAATATTAGTATAGATAAAAAATGTACAGTCAGCAAAATAGAACAATCGTACGATTCTCTGAGTTAAAAACATGAGTGTATGCTGACCTTACTCAAAATACAAAGCTGAGCTATCGGTGATGTAATTCGTAGAAACAGGTTACTATGTCGCGTTAGTTTCGCGTATTCGTCAAATCTATTCTTATTTAAATTAAATATTATATTTAAGTACGTGTCGTATGCTGTTAACTTGTGTATTTATTTAAATTATTTAAATAACAATGGAAAATATTTGTTATCGTATAGTATTTAAGGTTGTTTGGAAGAGATCGCTCGCAATAAGACTACCATATATCAACTACTTTAATTACTTCTAATATCAAAAATAAAAAAATTGGTGGACCTGATAGAGTAAGTTGTTAAGTTACTTTGAAAAACCTGATCTTGTTATAAGTACTTATAATTGATATTTTTGGTAGTAGACGGCAAAATAAATTTCTTTCTAAATCATACCAATAAATAAGGATTTAAAAAAACATAAAAATACATTCATAAAATGCATTAACGACCAAAATGGCGGATGAACGGATTTTAAAACAAATATGAATGCATTTTACACCCAATTGGCAACCATCCAAGTCGGTATATTATACACAAATGACGGATATCGTCATATTCCGAGCTAACGACGGCAATGCGTGGGCGCACGCATTTAGATCAAAGATGCAGTTGCATTTGACATGCATATTGCTCTGATTAGGTTAATATATTTGCAATTTGTCGTAAAAAATAAAAGTGCAATGAACTTTTATTTAGTGAAGGGTTAAAAAATAACATGTAGAATTGCATATTGCCATCCCTGAAATGACCTGAATACTTGTAAGAAATAAATAAGTTAATTCAGGATAAGAAACTTATATTTCTCCTATGTATCCCACATGGTGGTGGGGTCAGAATTCCCGATTTATTTTTCTCCTTTTCGCTTAATAACCGATGTCGCTTTCAGACTCTTGTAAACAACTTTTAGCTCTAGGAATTCTACCCTTCACCTGTTTTACTTTTGCTGCTTACGCTTAAAAACAATTAAAATGCCACCTTGCCGAGGGTGGGTGCCAGCCGTCAAATTGCCACAAACCAAGCCACCTTAAATCTTACACAAATAAACTTACCAGTATCCCCGACGGCTTGACTGAGGGTGTTCTCAGTGACTGGTCGAAGTGCCTCCACAGCGCTGATGTAGCCCAAGCGATCAGCTATCGCACACGCCGTCTGTCCATTCTGTCAATAAGGAGCAAATTTATTACTACTTCTTTGGTAGATAAGTCAACAAATGATTGATAACTCATCATCATTATCTGACTAGCCTTTTCCCAACTACGTTGGGGCCGGCTTCTAGTCTAACCGGATGCAACTAACAACCAGTTTTTTACAAGGAGCGACTGCCTGTCTAACCTCCACAACCCAGTTACCCGGAAAACCCGATAGCCATTGGTNACTCACAGCAGGATGAGTTATTTAATGCATTATCATCATCATCTGCCTATCCCATTCCCATCTATGTTGGTGTCGCCCTCCAGTCTAATAGCAGTCATGCAGTTGGGTACCAGTGTTTTACATGGAGCGACAGCCTGTCTTACCTCCTCAATCCAGTTACTCGAGCAACCCGATACCCCTTAGCGAGACTGGTCGTCAGACTTTCTGGCTTCTGACTACTAGTAACGACTGCCAAAAATGGTCAAATGACAGCCGTGATCCACCAGTTTATTTTGCCTTCCGAAACACCGAAGAACTTGTTATGACAATGGTCACCCATCCACGGACTGACCGCGCGGCTTTAACTTAGCCAAGAGGTCTTCAAAAATGATTGATAACAGTTATCACAGACACAATCATCACATTTCTGCCCTGTTCCCAATTTTATTTGGGCTCGGCGCAATATGTTTTCTGCTTCCACTTCTCCCTGTCACTCGTCATACTGACATTCACTCCCTTCTTACTCATGTCATCTTTCACGCAATCCATCCATCTTTTCATTGAACTACCTCTACCTCTCGCTCTATTTACATTCATACTTAACATACTCTTTATTGCACATATTTCATCCCTCCTCATTAAATTAGGTACTAAAAATGAACGAAAATAAAAACTAACCAATACGATGACATTTAAAATATTTAAGCCGAATTTACATTATGACACTACTGTCATGCATGTTGAAATAAATTTCACGAAACTAGTTGCAGTACTCGTGAAATTAGTTTTGTGAAAATAATAGTGTCGTAAAATCAACAGTATCACTAACGCCATGGCTCTGTCACCATCGAACGATACTAAACTTTTACCCACGTCTGCCCTATGTAGATGCTTTCGCGACACTAGTTTCGTGTCGCGTTTTCATCGTGAAAGCAGTTGCATGACATTAGTTTTACAAAAAATATGCGCATGGCACGAAATTAATCCAGTGTCTTGAAATAAATGCATGCATTATGAAACTTCAAATTTACACGTGAAATTATTGATAAAATTAATGTCATAAAACTAATTTCGTACCACTACTTTCGTAATGTAAATTCGGCTTTACAATCACAATTTTATCGCAAATAATTAATTAAAAACAAATGACATTGCATCAATGATGATACATCAAGTAATTAATTTCGTTATCGCAAGTGATGTGTACAATTATTGCGCACTTAGTACTCAATAAACGCTCAATATTAATTAATTGCAGAAATTAACTGCCTTATAGTACAGACAACAGCACATCAAGTTACCACAATCTGTAAAATTTCTGCAATGGATTTTCAACCTTATCACAACAGTGGGTAGGTTAATATTTGATTGGTAAAATTTGTCAGATTCGTATACGTTGACCTGCTCTCGTCTGTACAATTGATTAAAGTTTAATTTTATTGCTTTTATCGAATAATTATTTTATAGCATGTTTCTCACGAGATTATCAGTATGACTTTTTCTTTAATTTACAACATTTAGTATAATTGTATGTAGAGGGTGAAAGGGAATTGGAATATAGGGCAATGAGAGGTGAGGTTAGGTCATATTGGGTCACAAAAGGAGCCGCAAACTCATTCCTTTTTATGTCAAATAGGCTTTTAGAAACTCTTTCGAAACGTCAAACTAGTTGCACGGTTCCAAGAAGTGGGTCACGTGGAGAAGAAAACTCTATAAAATATGACGTGAGAGAGTGACATCAGGGAAATTTTAAAGAGGTAGAAAGAGAAAGAGGCATGAAAGAAGTTCGCCCAAGGGCTCGCGAGAGTTTAGTAATTTTCGTCCCAAAAGGGGGTAAAGACGGCCGCAAGTAGAGAGTGCCATAGTATTCCGAACTTATTTTTGTAATTCTTTGTTTCTGAATACTATACATCTCACTCTGTATTTAGGACCGTATGGACCCTTAGTGGGCTAGTGGGGCTTCCAAGAATTACTAAAACAGTATGTATCAATACGATAATATAATTGATAGGTATTTAAATAGTGAATACTCACAGCAGACAACGCGTTGGGATCCGCGTTCTGTTTCAACAACAGCTGTATGATAAGCGTGTGGCCTTGCTGCGCCGCTTGGTGCAACGGCGTGAATCTGTGCACAAATTGTATTATTAACAGTTGATCGATGATTTTATTTATTGTTATCGCTATTACAATAAATACTGAAAACAATAAAATAAATATTTTTTATCCCCATCAAATTTTCCGCACTATAGTGGTTTTTCATCATGGCACTGTAATTGTATACTTTCCTACATCTGTTTTTTGTATAATAAGTCTTTCTGTTACTTTTTAAATAAACTAATAAAATAATATTATATAACAACTTGCTTTTTAAAATCCCGTTTTGTTTCGTTTCCACTGGAATTACGAGAAATCCTTTCATAGAGAGTGTAGAGAAGCTACACTCCCTAAGAAACCTCTATGTCAAATTTTAACTTTCTACTCTCGGTAGTTTCGGCTGTGCATTGGCCGTCAGTCAGTCAGTCAGACACTCAAGAACGGAAGAGTTTAATATTGATATTATCTATACTAATATTATAAACCTGAAAAGTTGGTTTGTTTGAACGCGCTAATCTCAGGAACTGGTCCGATTTGAAAAATTCTTTCAGTGTTAGATAGCCCATTTATCGAGGATGGCTATAGGCTACTTTTTTATCCGGGTGCGCGGAGTAGTTCCCACAGGACGCGGGTGAAATCGCTGGCAGAAGCTGGTATTATAATATAATGACCCATGTGCAGCTCTAGCAGTGACGTCGGCGTTGGCAGCGAGCAGCGCCCGCGCAGCAGCGTGGTGTCCGTGGTGCGCGGCGGCGTGCAGCGGCGTGTAGCCGTCGCGCGTACGGGCGTTGACCTGCCCGCCCGCCGCCATCAGCGCCTTCAGTACGCCTGTGCGACCTTCTGATGCTGCCAGGTGCACTGGGGTTAGACCTGTGGGGGTTAAGTGGTTTATATAGAAAAGTTATGGTGTTTTATAGGTTCACGCGTAAAATACAAAGACTAAAGCATGACTGGGTCGATTTGACGAGACTTTCACTGGCAAAGAGCTATAACAATCAATAACTTAGGCAATTTTTGTAGTAGTTCCCTTAGGACACGGGTTCAACCGTAGGTTAAAAATAATATCACAACACTAATGCTATAAAAATTAAAAATTTTGAGTGTGTACGCACCAACGGCTGAAGGTATTTTGATGAAACTTGGCAGTAATATAGTTCATACGTCAGAAAAACATTATAGACAGGTCACTATTACTTGCCTCAAGACTTGGTTGAAACTACTAGCACAAGCTAGTAATAAAATATAAAGTTACCATTATTAGCAGGCACATTGACATCGGCCCCCCTCTCGATGAGCATCTCGACACAGTCTTCGTGTCCCTCCTGCGCCGCCATGTGTAGCGGGGTGAAGCCTGCCTTAGACTTCACGCTGGGGTCTGCATCTGTAGGGTATCAAGTGGTCAGAATGAGACGCTAAAAAAAGATTCTATGTTAAAAGGAGGAAAGAATGCATTCCGTTCAAAACACAAGTATTTGTATGTATATTATAGCTCTGAAAAAAATATTGTACGGTTGTTAAACGAAATAGAAACTGACGTTCTAGAAGCCAGAGAGTCTGACAACCAGTGTTACTAATGGGCGTAGGATTGCCCAGGTAACTGTACTGCAGAGATCGTATAGGCAGTCGCTCCATGTGGCACACTGGTAATAAGCAGCAACCTTTTAGCACAGTTTAAATATAGAACAGTTGGAAAGCTACCTGCTAACGGTCGTAACGTCACACACGCACGCGCATAGATGCGACAGTACCGCGACAGTCAGTACTGACAGCACTGGTAAAGGTACATAAATGCTCGTCAATGCGCGTGCGTGTTGAGTGTGACGGTTACGAACGTTAGTAGGTAGCTTCCCAACTGTTCTATATTTAAACTGTGCTTTTAGCCTGGAAGCTGACCACAACATAATAGGAAAAAGGCTTGGCAGATGATGTAATTTTTTTCCAAAATTCATATTTTTTAAATGAAAAATAAATCCCACTTACCATGTTCAAGTAATGCAAATGCGATATCAGGATGGTTGTGTCGACACGCGATGTGGAGCGCGGAGTGGCCGTTCTTCGCCAGGGAATGTGGAGACGCTCCTATAAGATATATTCTAGCTTACTACTAGCCACTACTTTATACACCTTTATTTAAGGTTGATTTAACAACGGCTACGCATGTAATTTGTCTGAAAATCGTACGCGCTTATATATATAGATACGTGTTATTCAAAAACGCATTTCATTGCATTTAAAAAAAAAAACATACATTTTTGACACTAAAATCAACCTTAAATTATATTCTATCGAAATCACTGTCACCTTTTGCTGGAGATTATTTTCAAAACCACGAGTGTAGCAATTGATAGCAACTGATGGTAACTGGTAGCAATTAGGTAGCAACTGAATTATGTAGTTTTAGGGATAATGGGAGGCATTAGGGATAATAGGAATAGTGACAGCCATTCCGATGCATACAAATTATGATTGCATATTTTCCTTATAATATCAGTGAAATTGACATATTTATGCAAATGGATAAATAAATAGCAATCAGTTCTCCAAAACAGTTACTTAAAACTTACTAACTACACTGTTACGAATAACAGTAATGGTCAGTTTCATAGATTCCAGATAAAGTTATAAACAGCTAACTGACAGGTAGTGCCTTAGAAATTTTGTCTTTTGATTATTATTTACCCATTTGAATAAATATGCCAATTAGCCAGATATTATAAGGGAAATATGTCAAGCTACCAAAATTTTTGTGCGTCATCCCTAGTATCTCCCATGATACCTAAAATTGGTTCAGTTGCTACCATCTATCATCAGTTGTTGAACAACAAAGTGCGTACTAAAAACATTGCTAGCACTGAGCTTTATTATACCACTGGACAGGCGTTCCAAGCGTTTGACAGCAATTTCTTGTGTCGCTTTGAAGCGCCTCTAGCGAGTAACCAGCGAACTAATTTTGACGTATAATGCAAATGGCACAATTTTTGAAAACAATGATGTTTGACACTTTATGATGTATATGACGTGGCTGATATGGACAAATAAGGGGCCACTGTTTTAGTACCACAGACACTCGTTACGTCCGACAGCGCCAAAATTGGCGATTATCAAACAGGCCCAAAAAAACCTTAACAGCAGCCAGTCCAGTGGTATAATAGAGGTCAGTGATTGCTAGTTACATTTTAGCCATCATGATGACAATAAAGAGTGTCAGGACTAGAATTTTCCATAAATACCTTTATCTAATAACAGCAGGGCTATGTCAGGATGTCCGTAGTAAGTGGCCATGTGTAGCGGCGTGATGTGCGACCGGCCCGGCGCGTGGGGGGCGGCGCCGCGCGACAGCAGCAGGCGCGCCACGCCCGTGTCGCCGTACTTAGCCGCCAGGTGCAGAGGGGTGAAGCCTTTACGGGTTTCTGCTTCTATTGGTGCCGAATGTTCTAGGAGGATTGAGGCTACTTCTTCTTTGCCTGCGGAGTTGGGTTTTAAATTTGATACAGGATTTTTAAGATAACATACTTAGCCATACATAGCCGCTAGACTTTATAATCGTATACGCGTTTATGTTAGATTTCTGTAAAACGTGTGTTTTTTTTTATAAATATCTTAACTAAAAAGAGGTAGTCTGAAACCACAGTACAATCGAAACTTATATTTCTTTTAATTTGACCTCTCCTATTTATTTTGCAATTATAAGGTTCCACGTAAAGTTTTAGATTACTATCTGACAGATAATGCCACAGACATGTTTTTAATTTTGACTACTTTTTTGTGACATTATCTAAATCTAAAACTTTACATGGAACCTCTGTAATTAGCACTAAGACAATCGAAAATCAATCATACGATACGTCACGTATACCTGCGTTACACCATACAACGAATTAGTAAGTAATATTTCTTTCAATTTCTCCACGTACCCTCTTTAGCAGCAATATGTAACGGCGTGTATCGGTCCTTGGTAGTAGCTGTGACGTCAGCGCCATGCTGCACCAGCAGCGCGGCGATGTCGGCGTGTCCCAGCCGCGCCGCCACGTGGAGTGGGGTCTGTTCCTCACGAGCTCGGGCGTCCACCTGCGGGGAGGGGGGTTGTGGCTTAACTTGATGTTGGGGGTTTGTATGCTAAGTAACGGATTCTTTAGGAGGATTTTTGATGCTGGAAAATATTTTTTATTGTGATTTTAGGTTTATCTGCTAAACAAAGGTCGGTAGAAGGTATTCAGTAGTGTCCGACCGAAGCTTCGGCTTCGGCTTCGGCCACCTTCGGCCCAAAAACCCACCTTCGGCCAAACCTTCGGCTTCGGCCAAAAATTTGGCCGAAGCCGAAGGTTTGGCCGAAGGTCCGAGCAACCGTCGAGATTGAACGAATTGTTACAAAAGAATGAGTGAGAGAGTGACGGACCAGTTTTGTTTGCAAAGGCCGCGGGGCATGCGCGTCAAAACAAGTTCGTACGTGTATTTAGACAATATAAACCTTCAATACTGAAGTTTTGAAATGATTTTAATATTAATTGTAGCTTGTAGACAGTATTGAACAAAAAACAAAACCGACTTCACAAATAAAAAACACTGAAAGGGATAAAAAAATAAAACTTTTCACATGGCTCTAGAAGTCAGTGTCTGCAGGTCTGTTGACTGTGTTTATTTTGCCACCGACTTCTAGAGCCATGTGAAAAGATTTATTTTTTTATACCCACAGTGACAGGCGGTCCCGTAACAGTATCATCAATATAAAAAATCAAGTTTTGACCTATGAAATTTGAAGAGTTCTCTCGATTTCTCCATGATTCCTATCATCAGATCCTGGTCTCCCTA
>NWSH02000162.1:2173023-2185111 GCA_002382865.2 Heliothis virescens | reverse complement strand
TGAACAGCGCTGGGCGCGCAGAAGTTCCGCGCGAAACATGTCGCGACTACGAGCCTGGCCAGCATCGCGCAGGGCTCGGCGGCCGCTGGTGCGTTCGTGCAGCAGCTGCAACCTCGCGCGCGGGCACCTGCGCGCCGCCCGCGCAGCCCCCGCCCGGACCCCACGCGCAAGTGCAATGTATTGGATAAACTCTATGGGGAAATTGTGAGTATTCGTTTTTATGGTGTAGACTTTTAACTTACTACATACGAGAAGTTACAAAAAAGACGTTCAAATCACAGGTCTCCGTCAAATCAACTTTGGCCACTCCTAATACCAGCTATATACATATTTCACCTGTGATTAGAAGATTGTAGGCTTATTTTTTTTTTTTATCCAAGTGGCTGTTTCACCCTGCGACTCTGCGTTGAAAATGTATCTCACTATACGAAAAACTCGTAACCAAGTTACACCTCTTGATTTAACGGAAAGTGAAGACACAGCTTTGTAGAAAACCAAATATCTGCTAATCTGTGTAAATGTAAGTTCCTAAACCCTGTGTACATAAATCCACCTTAGAGAAAATGACTCTATAAGTCCACTTTGATAATGTCCTCACCTGCGAGTATAGTGAGTGGTGACACACGAGCTCACTGAAAGTTATTTTAGTCTCAGGCGATTTTGTATATCCTTTTTGTGATCCCACTGCGTACATCCTGTGAATAAGGTCATCATTTACATAAAATTATCCGCGTTTATTAGTATCCTCGAGTAAGAACACGTTCAGACCAACCGTTTTACTCAAGATTTATATGAATGACACAGCACATACCGTAATAACTAGGTTATTGAATGTTCTAATCTTACGCCCAGCGGGGAAAGGCGATGATTTATCCTCACCAGCTTCCGAGGGACAACTATTTATCCCAGCAGTAGTACTTTCTCGCATACCTACCCAGTAAACCAACCGAGCTATAAACACCTGAATCATGTCATTTTCAAACTAATAACTACCCACAGTGATTAAAAAAGCCGATTAAAATTGTTTATGACAGTAACACCTACCGGGAATAGCTAGAACTGTTATCATTGTCTTGGTACTTGCCTACAGGTTCTATCTGGATAACTCTGTCGCAGCTATGCTTTTTGGTTCGGATTCAACTCTTCTCGCAATTTATAATATTAAGTAGCGAGTAGCTTTATATATTGGTAGGGTATTGTAAATTTAAAATTTGTTTTGTTTGTTATATGTGTATTACGGTGGTTATACCAATAGAGTTGATTCTATATCCAAATTTTGTTTCTCAAAAGGCTATTTAGTGCTCGGGAAAGCCGAAGTAGTAATCTCGGAAAAAGAGTCAGGGGTGAACAACTAGTCCTGTTATAAAATAAGAAAAGCAGCTCAGGGATTATTAACTAATAGTTGTACAAAAGAAAGTGGAAATAAAACAAACGAGTTAACATGTTCTTAGCACAATATTGAAGGTTAGCAATTCTCACGCCAATTGTTAGGCACATTCCTCGGCCTTCGGTTCTGTTGACTATGGCCTATTTATTCTTACGCTAAATATACCACTTTCAATTTGAACTATTTACCCTTTATACTAATATAGGGATAAACGTGAAACAGTTTTTGTTGGTGTTTGTACTGGGGCTCCAAACTAGATGTGTTTACTACATGTGATTCTGCATGATAAGGTATATCAAGATTTTAACCTGATACGGAAATTACTTCCCTGCGGGACGTGGATGAAACGCACGAGAACAGCTAGTATCTTTATATTCATACTGTCTTTTGTTTGTATTAAAGTAACTCCTATTTACCTAATCGTTTTTGTGGTTGAAATTATTCACGGAAGATAAATCGAAAACTTCCATTAAAGGAATTCACAGTATTAACGGTATCCTTACTATCAACACTGAGATACCTATTTGGGTCTTCTCATAAATTAGAGCTTGTCAAGTAGGTAGGTTAGTCTGAGTAGACAATTAATAATATTTACCTATTCTGCCAATTTTATTTTACAATAAGTTAAGGGACTTTAATAGCAACTACAGGCCTGATCAATTGAAATTGTATGTGGCTTGATGGACATTTCATACGAAATCAATTTATTTCATGTTAGGCATTATATACAACACGCTATAACGGGCCAAAGACCCTACCAACATTATGGCGCTAGACTATTTTCCGTCGAAGGTTTTTTCCATTTCGGATAGTTAATATTTAAATATCATCGAGAACGCAGGAGTGATGTATGATGTGATTTTACAATAAAAATTGCCTAGTAGTTCGCGGGATACAATTGAACATAGGGGTTCAATCGAAGAAGGAACGCAGTGGTGTCGCTGGCTTGAGCGGCATTGAGGTTGGACGGTGGGGCGGGACGGGAGCGCAGAATATGTCTATATTAATATGTTTGTTTGTCTCCTGTTTGCACACGCTAATCTCAGGATCCACTGGACGAATTTTGATGAAACTTGGCCAGGCATATTATAGCTTATATGTCAGAAAAACAATATACAATATAACATATAGCTATATACTTTTGGAAATTCGCTCTTTAAGGGGAAAAGGAGGGGGTAATTTGTATGAAACTCCTCAGTTTTGAAGCTAATCGATTAAAATTAATATTTGGGCTATTTGTTAGAAATTAAGAAAGACGCAATAAGATTTTTGGAAATTCTGCCTTCAACGGGGGTGAACAAAAGGGGGGATCGAATTAGCTTCAAAACTGACGGAGTTTCATACAAACTTACCCCCTCCTTTTTACCCCCTTAAAGAGCGAATTTCCAAAAAAATATATAGCCTATATGTTATATATGTTATATGTTATTCTGACATATAAGCTATAATATGCCTGCCAAGTTTCATCAAAATTCGTCCAGTGGATCCTGAGATTAGCGTGTGCAAACAGACAAACAAACATACAAACATACCAACATTCTGCGCCCCGCGCACCGATTACCACGCGCCCCACCATATATATATATGTACCGAACTGTCTCTGTGCGTATTAAAAATAATTACTTCCCGAGGGAACAACTTCCCGTACCCGGATAAAAAGTAGCCTATGTTGTTCCTCAGGGTGTATTCTATCTCTGTACCAATTTCATCAAAAATCGCTCACTGGTTTAGGCGTGAAAGCGTAAACAGACAGACAGACAGACAGACAGACAGACAGACAGACAGAGTTACTTTCGCATTTATAATATTAGTAGGGATAATGCAAACATGCATAGTGTTACTAGCTCTCGCCCGCGGTTTTACTCGCGTCACGAGCGACGGAAGTACCTATGTATGTACTTCCCGCATATGGATTAAAAGTCGTCTGTATGATGTTTTAGGCGTTATATGGACTTCACTACTGCCAAGGTTCACCTAAATCCGTCAAGTAGTTTTCGCGTGTAAGACGAACAAACATCCATATTACTTGGGTTGGTTGGGTTTGGGTTACTTGTAATTCGACGTATATCCGGACAAGGTTTCCACACATGTTGGTAATGTTTGCAACAGTTATTGTCAAATAACTTTGCTTCTCTGAACTGATTCATTTGACATTTGTTGATGTAAAGTTAGCGTTTGTAAAGGAATATGAACTACACCCAACATAAACATATCTTAGCAAACTTGATGGTGATTCGCCGGGAACTATACCATTGGGCATTGTCACATATGACATAAGAGCACAACAAAAACCCCAGCATTGTAACGTCGACCATGAAATGTATAATGCGAATAGATGCAACAAATAGCTGTTATCTATTTTTATGATGATGATTACCCCACCTGCCAGGATGTCCTCAATATATCAACGTGTATCTGATGGCATGGTCGCCAGGGTCGGCGTATGCGCATCGCGTTTGTATTAGCATTTCTCTTCAATATTTCTTGATTTACTGCCTCGGTAAAATTGAATTATGAGTGTAAAATTAATAGGGGCTTGATACTAAAAATTAAAGGGCTTTTAATATCTCGTCCTATAAGTAGCTATGGAGTATGTACAGACGACAGCACATCAAGTTACCACAATATGTCAAATTGCTGCAATAGATTTTCAACCTTATTGCAATGGGGGTAGGTTAATGTTTGATTGGTAAAATTTTACAGATTGGTATACGTTGACCTGCTGTCGTCTGTACAAACAACAGCAGGTCACGGTACCCGAAACTGTCAATTTTTACCAATGAAACATTAACCTTCTACTATTGTGATAAGGTTGAAAATCTATCGCAGAAATTTAACAGATTGTGGTAGGCTGACGTGCTTGCGCCTGTACAAGGAAACTGTCCTATTACAATAAACAACAGTTTTTCTCTAACCATAAGAACTACAGTTACTATCAATAACCTAATAAAACAATTTACAAGCTGTTCAATAATTCCATTTTCCATTATAAAATGTAATTTGTCTGCAGCTTCCGCCAACCCTGAGTACTATCTATTCAGTACGACGTTAAATGCGTGTGCGCATTTCATTCAATTTGCGTCGTTACCGTTGCAACAATCAACTCCTAAGAGATTAAAGTGAGGGTAACACGGTTTTCGAATCACTTGGGGCTTAAAACACAACATCCCGTAATGTATATTATTTGTGATATGTCTAGAAACTTCCACAATTAACTGTTGCCTGTCTCCCTTTCTCTGGAATAACGAAGCTAAACAATTTCAGAAAGCAGTTTATCACTTGATTGCCTGTTTCCACGGTACGTTTATTTTCTGTTTGCTTCTTAGGATTAATGCCAGGTTTTATCCTGAAGCTATTTAGTCTGTTTGCAACGAGTCCTCAGAAAATAAGCATTTACAGAGGAAACTGCGTCATGCAGACATTCAAACAATTAAGATAAAAGATGGATTAAAGTTAACATACAAAATATAAAATGGAGGCAGGGAAGCTCTCTAGTATTTAAGAATAATTTGGAAGAGAAGGCACAGAACAGAAGGGAATGTTTATTAATTGAATTGAGATAAGATCAAAGGTAAAGGTAGAATTCCAATAATTCCGATTCACAAAATCTTTAACAAGACCCTAAAATAGCCAATAATAATAGAATAATCCAATTCCCATAATTAAGGAATCAGAAATATAATCCATTTTTCTGAAACCATACGGCTTTCGGAGTGTCATTAAATGGCGGAGAATTAGAAATAAACTGTCTATTAGACTAGGTTAAATGTTGGTCGTAAACTAGAAATACTAAAAGCGGTACCTGACAGTGCGCAATGATAATTACGATCAACGATCTAGCTAAAGCAAACGGCAGATAAATGCGCCACTGTTTGTTTCAGACTGAAGAATAATACGTTTAGCTAATATTTATTAGATAGAAAGCCGTATCTCTGTAAAGAAATTAGTCGTGGTCATCTATCCCGGCTGCAGGATTTTTGGAAAGTTATCGCGACCCTGGCTCCAGAAGGAACACGAGAAGGTTTTAATCAGTAAGCGTGGCACACCTTTCCACTCTACTCTTCCACAGCAAGATTGTTTAAATAAGTTCAAACCTCTCAAGAAATATTCATCTGTCAGTCTGGACACTTCCTGACAATGCATTGTGTAAAAGTCCTTTAGTAATTTTCGTTCCTGAAGTAGCATATTATGTAGAAGGAAAGAAACCTTCACCAAAACAACACATTTTACGAATAATCGATATTAAAATTGGGTCCTACTAATATAAGTTTGTTGTTGAACTTACCGAATTGCATGTGTTTATGTCTTTGACGGCGCCGGAGTCTAACAGATCGACAACTGTGTCAAGTTGCCCGGCGCGCGCCGCTCGTAAGAATGCTGTGTTTGGCTCTATCTGCAAAAAAAATATCTTATTTAGTTATTTAGCTGATTTAGCTTCGTACTGCTCCGTCGAAAACTTGTATTTAAGAAATTGCTTCTGATAAGATCGCTATTGTGGCAATAAATCTGTTTTTTAAACTTCCTCAAACGATTACGCTTTGTTCAGGTTTGACAATGAAGAATATTCTACAGTCCACGTTGGTATATTTGTACAAGTGGAGGCAGTAATAATCACTTAAGATATCACAAAGACTTATTAAAATAAGTCAAAACATCCAAGTGTTTATTAGCCGAAATCGCACCACGGGCGGAGAAGTAAGAATACAAGAAAAACTTCTTAAATGAAGGCTTGATTCATGGGCAGATCCAGACTGATCGGAATTGATGAAATTTTACAGGAAGAAAAACTGGACCTTAACCAAGCAACGATACCTAGTAAGTAAGTAATTTGAAGGAACTATAATTGTTGTTTAGAGTTCCTACAAATTAGGTACTTACTACTACAGAACCAGAAATGATCGATGACACCATCAAACTAACTCCAAACATTGTGTATCGACTGCCAATTAAATATTCACTACATTTACTTTGCGTGACTTCTGATTGACTGACTTATTCGACTACAATGAATATTTTACGTCTCATTCCATGAATGAAGGATAAACTTGCTCCAACTTTCAGATACCTTTAATTCAGAAATGGTACGGTTAATTGTTTTACTACTGTTGGTACTTTATTATTTGTATAGTCTCAGGAAACTTTAGCCTCCACGAGTTGCGATGGTTCATTGTAAGTACAAGTCAACTTCGACAAACTTAACATCTAAGCGTACAACGGAATTATATTTAATACCACAAAATTGACTGTTATTATGTAGCTTTTACTGACACTAAAAACAATGATACAAAGCCCCTATTAGCCATATAACCATTAAATCCTGTTTTAGCAAATATCGACCACATCCCACGCAGTGCAGACCCATACACCACTATTATGTTTAACTAAATTATGTTAGTAAACTGCCGTCGTGACTGGACCTAGGACTCGTTCTAAGCTTTCTACTGATGCTAATTCACCATTGAAACATTCGAAGACCGTACTACGATTACAGTTAAGTACTGAATTGTCGATTTCACTAACGATTAACCAGATGTTTAGGGCCCAAGACCCTACAGCTCGTATATCGGAGAGCTTGATAAAACGTCGGCCAGTGAAAGCAAATAAATAAAGCTCTTTAGAATTGAATAGATAGGTACTTATGAGAAAAGCGGGTGCACGTGAACTAAATAAATTACTACCGCTGTATTAAATAGTTCAGTATTTTATTGTCTTGTTTAAATCGAATTATCCTCTCGAGAACATTCGCATTAACGGGCGTTTTAAAACAAGTATGCTCTGAGACCATTTAAATGTTAATGGTCCACCAAATAATGCTCAGGAACTTGAAGCTTCATTAGAATGAGATATTAACGCGAATTGTCAGTCTATTTGTTACGGTTTCAAGGTTGAATTGCTGAATGGATTTTAATGAAAACGCGGTAGGATACTTTTAATCAGACGCAAGGTACTGGTCACAGCAATTTCAAATAGGATCCTATAAATAGGTTTGACGATAGGAAAAATCTGTTCATGGTGTAAAATCATCAATGGTGGGTAGTAACGCAGATTCGTGGGCTCTCGTGGTCGTGCCCTAAGATTTCACGGCTCGATCGTCGACCCGACCGATAGCTTATCCGTAGACGGAAAAAAACTAATTTTGCGCTCTATTTCCTTCACACGAAGGGCCGAATAATCCACTTATTGATAAATGGTGAGCTGATGGACCCAATCTGTCCGTTCCATAAAAACGTACCTAAGCGACGCAGTAAATTCGGGTCGCTCATAAAAAATGGTTGTATCTCTGAAACTTTTTTCCTTACCTTACAGGTACACTTGACATTTAAACTACATTTTAACTTTAAACATACAATAGTTGATAACTTTCTCGGAAAATTCATATAGAAAACAGTCCGTGAGAATAATCTTCAAATCCCTACGAAAGCTCTCCCTTTAGAACTTGTCCTTAAATGGTGGCTGATAAAATCATATTCATATCTATTTTAATGTATGCAAAATTAATGCAAACTTTATGTAGCCTTTCTCACTTTAGATCAGTAATTATTGGCGGCTTATACTCTACGATAAGCATGTTCTGTAGTTTCCTTTTATATCGGTTTCTCTATTAAATCTAATCTTTCTTATATCTCGGATAATTATAATCAAGTTTAAGGTCTGTATTTATGAACCTGACCGAGAAAATAGGTCTAACTATTGACTCTAAAAGGCTGTAGTTTACCTCAGCCTTTAAAAATATTAGGTAATTATACGATCAACGTTGCGCCCACAAATAAAACTGCATTCTTTGCCAAAAGTGGCCATGAAGAAAACAATGTAAAACGCAATAAAATTGAAGGACATTTCACACACTTATCAAAACTTAAACATAATCACATATTAATTAACCTCAAGATGAAACAAATTCAATTACAACCAGACAAAGGCAACGAGCGTTTATAAGCAATTTGCTTAAAAGCTAACGCTGAGTGCTCTAAGGACAGTGCAATGGAGAAATCATTTCACCTAAACCACACTTATATATATTAAAACATTAGACGGAATCCAATGAAAGAACACAAACTGTTAGGTTAATAACCTCGAAGAAAAATACGATGATATTATTGTATTTTCGCATGCCGTGACAACATACGATACGAATACGGGATACCAAGATAAGGATTCTTTGAATTCTTACAATTGCAGTTTGCTAGAGCATTTTTGTTCTAAATTCATGTTCTGACTATCAGGTAATTATGTTACATGCGTGGAATTTGAAACTACAAAAGATAAACATGTGAGGAATAGAAAATACGTGTTTCTTATGGTGTATATTTATGCAAATCACCATAATAACAAGTTAGGTATTACTTTAGGATGCATACTAAGCAATAAAGGAAGCATTAACCAAGTTATCCGAAGTGGCGTTGAACATAAAAGTCGACCAAGGGAAAGGTTTACTGTTATAGATAATGAAATAATTATAGAGACTACATAAACGTAACGTGCTGAAACTAACTTATATGAAGTAATAACAAATGGCAATAATGAAAACTGTAGTATTGCGAGGAAAATAATTATCGAACACAATCAAACCAATCACATAAAGAAACTTAACTTAAAGTTACAGAGTGATAAACTTAGAACGTAGAACTTTCAAACAACAAGAAAGACCATCAATAATTCAAACACAATAGTAATCCAATACCTGTATAATATTTCAATCAACGCGATTTCAATGGAGATAAAATACAATTTATAAATGAGGAAACTTCTGAAGTCCGCCTTTAGATACTGAGATAATTTGCTTCGTGACCGTAACTTTGTAGATCTAATCAAATCCTTAAGATTTTGCGATTTTGCGGCTGGCTGTGAAGTATTTGAAGATATATATTTTAACACTACATAAAACAAAGTCTGGTCTTTTTGCGATAAAATTCAAAAACTACAGCATGAATTTTCATGCTGTTTTCACCAATAGGTAGAGTGATATGTGAGGAAGGTTTATTAGGTATATAATTTATATACGTGCGAAGCCGGGATGGGTCGCTAATACTCGTTATTTAAAAGGAAAGCTTTTAAATACTTGACTATGTGACAAATCTCTTCAGCACGCATTTCAAGACGGCCTTTACGAGAACAAACACTGCCATTAAAATTCAGATAGCTTTCAGTAATGTTTATGCCGTTTTGCTAGCTATTACAATCGGTTTATGGGGAAAAGATCCTTGAAGTGAAGTAGACAGACAGGCACCATGGTGTTTTTACAGTTCTTATGACCAATATAGATATTTGTATCTGAAGAAAAATTTGTCTTTGAGCTGTAGGTCTTTTTATCATTTTTGAATAAACGTTTACTTTTATGATTAATATTTCATTCAGTAATCCAAAAAATAAATCCGCAAACATGGTTTTCCCAAACAAAGCACATTGCCGAAATGCACACACAAATTGACACGCACGCAACTCAGTTGACGTAAATTGGTCAATAAATATAAATTGACATGAACGCACCACAAGTGTGATGGAGTAGACGCGTCGTTCGAGCGGCAGAATGCGCGCGCCGCACCACACCGCCATGGCGGCACTGCGCCCGCGCAGGCGTCATGCGCCGCCGACCACACCAGGTGACAACGGCAATGCTCGGTGCCGACCAACAGTAGACCTACTAGGGTCGTGATCTAAGTGAGGCTTAAGGCACGATAGCAGTTTATAGCGTGCTCTTTGATCTTTCAGCAGCGGACAATCGAGACAAAAATGATACAGTTAAAACTATTATCAATCTAAAACCTAGACATTTTTCAGAAGATTAAATAACCACCGAGTTTATAGACCTTACAGGAACTTAACATTAGGTTACAAAGAAAGTCTAGATGCAATACGCAGATCTGTCAAAGAATTAGCATGCACAAAAAAGAGCACGCAAAAAAATTATATCTATTTCAATACTTCAATCATAAAACCTGCGTTGTCATAAGCACTAGGTACGGGCACAAAAGAATATGCAATTCACGTGTATGAAAATTACTGTTGCAAAAAAATTGTTCAAGGTTACCGGTGGCAATGTCGGAGATCTATATCAGTCCTGACGCCATAACGGACATCCCATCGTTTGGTGCAATGTGCACTGCTAAGCGCCTAACGTGCAACGGGACGAATTAACGGGATGGCTCGCTTTATGTAACGTCTGCGCATCTGCCGCTTTAGATATACTTAATAGATACAGGAGCTAATCGAGGAAGCGAAATGTAAGCTATAGAACTATCAACATAAGTGATAATAACATGTCAGATTAAAGTACATAAATAGCTTGGTTTTTTTGAAATCTATTAATGAAGGATCCGTTGCTTTGATGACACGATGGGCACGTGTAGAGGATTAGATCAAATTCCCATTCCCAGATATCCTAGATTGATATGTTTACACTTTAACGCAAATTCAGCAGTATCGAATTCCAATCCAGATTATTTAAGGCCTAGTTATAGCGAGGAACATTTTATTGTAAAGACTAACTTTGATTAAACAATTTTCGTTTTAGCCTACGGCAAGGTCTGCTCTACAAACCTTTCGCGATCTATTTGAAATAACACCATCAAAAATTTCACGGTAATTTCGATACGGCGTTCTGTTTACTCTGTTTTTGCGACTCGCTCAAAAAAGTCTCATAAGTTGACTGTCAAAACAAAAGTAATTTCGGATTCGTCACAGCGAGACGAAGCTGATTAATACTTCCAATTACTTGTACCTGTTCATCAAAGATTGCATGTATGAAATGTAGCCGAGCCACGAATTCGTACGGATAAAGAAAAACTGTGTAATTTGATACAATAAGTGTTATTATTATAGGAGAATAGTGTGTGCCGTTAGAAAGCTGCGTAATAAGAGTGCCACGGGTCGCTGGCGACGTGGCTTGAATGGATGATGGATGCACGCGGCGAAATTATCGGAGAATCTTGACCAATCATGGTTTATACTGAGAATACTGCAATTTAAATATCTGCTTCATTACAAATTAAGTACATACTTATTAGGTTTTAGGTATATACTTGATGAGCCTGATTTTTTTCGTTATTTTCCACGATTACAATTTGATATCCCATCTACCGGAATTCACTGCGTTAGGTTATCCGAAACCAGCGTAATTCTCAACTTAAATCAGTGCAAAATTAATGAATCATCATAGAAGACAATAAACAGGTACCTAACCTTAACAGCTTCATAAAGAAGTATCATTACATAGCCGCTAACAAAACAGTTTTGGAACAAACAAGTCGGCCGGCAAGCAAATACAAATATTTGCCCTCATTGAATATGGATTTGAACTGGAAATGATAGCACACGTGTAGCTAAAAAATAACAGGAATCAAGGCTATTTTGTTCTTGTCCCAGAAGTCGTCTAAATAAAAAAATCTCTTCTCGAAAACGTTATTCTACTCTTAACCTTTCACAGGGCAGGAACAAAAACCGGCCAAGTGCGAGTTGGGCTCGCGCGCGAAGGGTTCCGTACCAAGCTGTAGTTCCACGCTTGAGTAACAGATGGCGTTGTATTCAAATTGCACTGTCTTTATAATTTATTGTATGGGGACCCCCCTTAATATCTAACTTTTTTTAATTTTCAGTATTTGTTGTTATAGCGGCAACGAAAATACATCATTTGTGAAAATTTCAGCTTTCTAGCTATCACGGTTAATGAGATACAGCGTGGAGACAGACAGACAGACAGACAGA
>NWSH02000162.1:2159636-2170496 GCA_002382865.2 Heliothis virescens | reverse complement strand
AGTATTTGTTGTTATAGCGGCAACGAAAATACATCATTTGTGAAAATTTCAGCTTTCTAGCTATCACGGTTAATGAGATACAGCGTGGAGACAGACAGACAGACAGACAGACAGACAACGAAGTCTTAGTAATAGGGTTCCGTTTTTACCCTTTGGGTACGGAACCCTAAAAAGTACGCGAAACACTTGAATTTTAGAAGCGTACTTTAATCGACAACATCGTCAGCACGTCTTTGTCTAAATTTATCTGGATGAGGCTCTTGACCTGACTCTTGAGCAAAAAATCTTCCGAGGATTTGTCTTGAAAACTCTAGAGAGGCATTGTAGCTGTATTACATAATAGCAGCCCCCGCTTTTATTTCCATGTCCCGTGGAACTACTACTTCCCGTATTTGGATAAAATCTACAGACAATAGCAGGTCACGTTACCAGAATCTGTCAATTTTTACTAGTCAAACATTAACCTACCTCCATTGTGATAACGTTGAAAATCTATTGCAGAAATTTGACAGATTGTGGTAACTTGATGCGCTGTCGTCTGTACCTATGACACGCACAAATTATACAGCTTTCCATTGATGAAATAATTTTCTAAATCGGTTAAATAGATCCGAAGATTTCCGTCACAAACTAGCTTTACCTCTATAATATTACAGATATAGTATAATAGTAGCTATAGATTGCTAAGCACACTGTGTTGGAAAAAATCGATGGAATCTCAAATGCAATCTCGACAGGCTATTTGTAGGGCGTGCAGTTGTGCTTAAGTACCTACTTCACTATGCTCGAATGCTTTGTCATTGTTTGTTACACTTTCATGGGCTGTGGTGTTTACCTCTCGCGTCGTTTGTACTACTTACCGGCTGATTGATTCGTTTTTAGACCGAGTCTCATTTAGATGATTATTTGAATTAAATTATAATTTTGTGTTCATTAATTTCGGCGATTAAATTATTTCTGTCATATCTAATCATCACAGAAAGCTTGTGTGTGGGCCCAAGAAGACATCGTAAGATAAACTGAATAGATTATAATGTAATGAGTGTTGTATAATACCTAATTTATCAATTCAAATACAAAATATAACTTCGTTATATAGTAAACGACAGTTTCAAACAGTTTCCAATTCATAATTCCATATGAAACAGCTTTTGATCGCGAAATTGAATGTCCAATACAACAACTTCGCTCCAATACTGTCATTCACATTCGCTTTCGTAATAACATGTGGCCAACAGCTTATGAATTCAATTTAGTTTCAATAATAGCCACACGGAGTTACTTCTTCTATCAGTTTGAGCCAGTAATTAAATATTGTCAATAACATTTTTTTTCTAGACATGTTTTGATAACGGGTAAAGATGTATGTTGACTAATAGCCGAATTATATAACCTAGAGATTGAAAAACATCATTTATCAAAATCATCGGGCCGATGGGTTATAGAAATTCAGCATAAGATGTTTGTTGTATACCTACCTACGATGAATGTACTTGTATTGCGGTATATTGGCAAATACATACATACAGTTACCAATATATAAACAGAACAAATTGGAAAACAGAAAAATAAAAAATCCAATCCAGAAAACCAATACTCGGCCATCGGAAAATTGAAACGCTATTAATCTCACGTATTTACTTAAAAGCAAAAGAGACGTCCATTATAACATATCGATTAAACCTGCATTTATCAAATTAATACTGCGTTCCCATTTGCAATTTAATTGCTTCGATAGTAAGTCGTCCGGAAAAAGGTCATTCATATTACAGGTGATCGTAATTAATTAAAACATCCGTGTAATAAACTAAAAAGGTTTTACATGACAAGGCACTACCGTAATGGACTGTAGAAACCTTCATTTCCTTTGCTGACTAGAAACTACCCTCCAGAATCGTATCCGAAGGCAATAGATCAATCATCATCCTCCCTCTATTATCCCAATTTCATTGTTCAGTACAGAATGTTTTCTTCCATATTTCTCTATTTGACCTTTCACCTTTCTAAACCTCTTATATAAACTCTTATCGTTCAACTCTATCGTTCCATTGATAGTCCTCAAGTCATCCTCTTTAAAAAAAAACAAGTCTGTTTGTGCAATCGTAAAAAATATTCTATCACTAACTCTTTACTGTATTATGTATAATTATGTTTATTATGTATAACTGATTTTCAGATTCTTAATAAACATTTTCAAAAAGCGAAGAAAATCAATCATTATAATGTTAGTGATACAATTTAAATAGCACACTTTGGGGATCAGATGTGATAATATGTAGTTATAACATGATGATCAGGTGAAATGAGTAATTCGAAATTAAAAGTGAAGCGGAGCGGAATCATTGAGCAGCCATTACAAAATGATTACAAAGTTAATTAAATCTTTGGTTTCACTGCCTGAACTGTTATTACTGTCTTCAATTAACGATAAATTGGACCGAGTGGGTTGTATTTACGGGTCTTTAGTCTGAAATCTGTGACAAAATAGGAGCACGAATTCCGTGATTCGGGTTTCAAGGGGAGTTGAATGTTAGATAATTCACTGAAGTGCGGGTATGCTTTTTGAATATAAAAACGTTGGATGTTCTATTAGACGAGGTAGATTAAGAAATAGACAAGCTTCGCAAGCAGATTTATAAATTAGTCATACTTATAACTAATCTAAATACTGCGAAACAATTTATTATCGGTCAGACTAAACAAAGCTTCTGTATTCAAATGCATTTATTGCCCAAACCCTACGTCTGAATCTGAATAACAATGCAATAACTGCCACCGGATAAACCAATCTGTTGCAATAATTCAAATTCGCCAAAAGGAGTCACTTGGCCCCCCAACGTGTTCGCAAGTTACGTATAATTACGTGACAAACGCACCTCCCACGCTGCCGATCTGAGATTCGTACAATAGATTCTGCAGTGAACCACGGTTCAAGGAAACAATCAGCCAATTGGATAAATACGCTAAAGCGACAATTGAGCAGTTGACCTACTAATGTGTGGCAGTCCTGTTCTTATCTTAACAAATCATTACGCTTTTATCGTCATTCTGTTCTTTAAGTTTAGCTGTTCTTATTGCAACTGATGATTACTTCATTTTCACATTTAACTGTACTTAACTTCATACCTAGTTTTTATCGAGTGCAGTATACATTACATCATTTTCTTCAGCTTTTGGTATACCTAATTTTCGGAGTCGATTCATAATTTGGCTCCGTGTATTTTTATTTTACATAAGTACAATTCCAATCGTAATGATCCAGTTGAACATAGTAGCGACAGTAAACATGCTTACAGTAGCGTGTTAATTTTAATGACTCCAGACAAGTTATTAGCTCATACACTACAATCATCATGACACGCTTGTCACATAGCAACAAAAAAACTTAATGAAATCTCAGATGACAATTAAAGTAGGTACTCGTAGCGAAGATCGACTTTTCTTACACAAGTGGGCAAGCAAATCTGATCTGCGCAAGAAATTCCTTGAATCTTTCCTGGACGAATGGAAGATTTGAAAGATTCGGAATTTGTGCGAAAAAATGTTAATCTGGCACGTGTTTCATCTCTATCGGCATTCTCGGAAATGTTGTCAGAAAAAATAAATCATAGGTTTGTACGGATCGATTAAGGAGCTCTCAAACTCTCGCAGTCGCAGATCCTGAAGATATTTCTTTATATTGTGAAGAATCTGTCATAAATCAAGTACCTATTTTTTCTTATTACTTTGCTATCTACCTACCTACGGGCGTAGCCAACTGGAATTTACATAGTACAGGTTACCAGCCTAATTCAACAATATCGAATTCATATGTCCTGAATATGAATGTGTCCTAGATTCACAATGAATGGCTCGTGCGGCGATTTGTAGTTCGAAATTAATTCAATGCAAATGGTATCCTATGCTGAAGCAGACATACCGCCCATGTGGTTTTAGTATATGAAAATTTTAAGTACAAAGCACTGAATATTTAAACCTAACTTGTGCGGTTAACCACTTGTGTAGTTAGTTTTGGGAGAGAACTTTAGAGAGCTTTTTGAATGTGGTTGGAGGAGCAGAGGTAGGCTAAGGAATGTATTAATTCAAAGGATTGATTGCCTGAAAAATGACACGAATAAGCAGGGAGTGGAACTTAGTATGACGGTTGACAGAGCCCCAAATAACTTGGGAACAGGGCAGGAAGTAGCAGATTGTAGAGCTTTTCGTGTAACAATATCTTATCTAAACTTAATTCCAACTCAGGTAGATACTGAATAAATCTGTTTGAGATAAAAAATTATACCCCTTAACCAGAGGCGGCTCGTGAGAAATTTGTATGGGTGTTCACTTGAAATTGAAAAGATCAGATTGAATTGTCCATTTTAACACTCACTTGTAAAAACTGATAAGACAACAGTCTATAGTGTATTTCAACATGTGTTAATAGATTATTAATTATAAAAATCCCTAATTACATTCGCGCGCATGCATCTAAGTTGACAATTATTGTTTGTTTACGAGTGGCAACGTCGCGCGCAATCGCTGTCAGGCGCGCGCGGGCGACATACGCCGACCGGCAACGTCGCGTGAGCGGCGCTCCAAAATTCGCTATTTTTCAATAGAAAATCTTCTGTTTCACGCGCAGGACTATGGCGAAATTTCTCTTTCACTCCTGTTAGATTTCGTATTAAGCAATGTACTGAATTTTGTTTCATTGGAGCGCAATCGTGAGCGCTCCGCTTCGCGCGTTACCTATGAAATGATGATGTATGGAATGGATAATATGTAAAGGTTTTTTTTTTTTAAATTGGTATTATCAGAAGTTCGTTACAACAGATTTCAAATAGTAATATTAGTAATAAAATTCAAAGGGAGTTCACTTCACCAGCGCTCCTTAGGGCGAGCCGCCTCTGCCCTTAATATCAGAGACCTATCCAATACCTACCTCTCAAATCTGTCATATCCAATTGAGGGAACGACCCTTTTTGCCAATTCTGAACGTAGGCAGTCAATAACAATGCTAGCACTCAAAACCTGTCCATATAAAAAAATCTCTCTCCTGTACCTAATACACTAAAATAGCTCCGACTTAGCATTGTATTATAGCTATTTTTCAAGGAAATCCGTCGGTGTTTAAATTTTTACGAAAATACATAAGGGCGGACCTTGTTTTATTATTGAAGTGCATATATATAGTGTCTACACTGTAAACCTAGATATAAGCAACGTAAGGATACGGGCCACTAGCGGGGTCGAGTCAGCATCGTGTTACGTCCCATGGGTATCAATAACTACCTGTCGGTATCCGGTAACGTCAGGCTTCTACGGACCAATTGCATTATGTGTAATCGATACTTCAAGAGGCTATCTAAGTTAACGTGTACGAATTCGAAAAGTTATTGCACTTAAACTGAAGTTAGCATACGACTTGAGGACCCCCTCCTTTTTGGGAAGTCGGTAACAATGCATGATTTGTCCGAGGATTGGATGACAAGTTCCTATATGCCTTGGAAAGATCCTGTCTGACAGAGATACGGACGATGACGAGGGTTTTTCTCTTTTCGTTCCTTTGGATTGTTACAAGTCCAGAGGTTTAGCTAAAATTCGCTCAGTTCCCAAAATACCGATTACTTAAGTTTACCATTGTGCAGCCATAAAAAAATGGGCGTACGCTAAGCCAGCAGCAACGTGTTAAGCTAATGGCGTCAATCGATGATTGCAAAGTGTGAATAAGTAATAGGACTACACAATGACCTTGGATCGTATTAACTTACTGAAACAAAGCTAACTGGTATCTCCTTCATTTTCTATTTTATGAGTATAACCTTTACCTTCAGGAAAAGCCGAATTTATTTTCTGGAGACTGTTACCTAGGAGGTTAGGTTTTCCGGTAGCTTTTTATCGATTTGCCTGGTTTTACTACACTCGAGGCGGCTGAAATACTGCTGGTTTCGATTTATTTCCCGGTCAGCTTCGCAAGGCTTCATAACACACGAGATGTAAAGATTCTATGAAGAACGCTGTCTCCATTTTCTTTCGTCATCATCTGCCTAGTCTTTTTCTAAAGTATGAGGTCAACTTCCAGTCTCATCAGATTTATTTTCATTTGTATGGTGATTAGTTTTCAGTCTCGCATTGTTAAATATGGATTTAACAAACATCCCATGTTCGGAATTAATGCAATAACAAAAGGAAGTTCATCTGCAAAGGTTTCGCAATGAGTTGCAAATTCCATTCCGTACAACAGAGAAAAATATTTTGTTTCAAACATTATTATGCAACTGTTTCGATTTTAAAACAATGCTGATTTGTATAACAATGCAAGCTTCAAATAAATGGAATTTGATTGAGATAGGTGGATGTTTTACATCGTACCTACATTGACTTTTGTTTGGAAAAAAAAATGCTTACACGGATTGAGATTTTAGCATGGAAATAGGTGGTACCCTGGAACATATCTGGACGTAGTTCCTACGTGAGCAAGGCTAAAATCTGGGGAACAATTCCTTACAATTAACTACATTTTTCGAAGTAAAAGCATCCAACTGTGATCATTAACCATAAAAACAAAAGAATATTAGCATGACAGTAAAACCTATGGTTGTACAATTCCGTGAGCCACCCGGTTCGTTACACCTAACCCATTTTACGTACAAACCATTTAATTAAATTCGATCGAACAGCCTGCAGAATATCACCAGTGCTGCAGTGCGGCTGAATCTCGTTGCTCGTAATATTTTCTCAGGCGCTTGATAACGAAGCAAAGCTAACTCGTTTATGGGGCTTCACAACCCCTTTTTATTGGGTTGGGACTGACATATCGAGATCCGTTATTGAATTTGTTAGTGGAAATCTCTTTCCGATATCGTACATACAATCATTGATGAGTTTTGTTAGCGTGTAGTTTGATTGCAGTTCGATAAATGTCAGGCGCATCATTAGAAAAGGTTTTCTGAGTAAAGAGATAGCGGAACATAATAATATAGATAAATAATGTATTATTGGTATTGAAGGGCAGCGGAACTAGGGTATCCTGCCATCGACGGCGCCGCGAAAGTTTTATTTGATGCTCTGGCGTCTTACAGACTAACTAAAAGTTGTTGCGGGCAGTTCTGATTACAAAATAATTTGAAAATATTCCTTTTTCACTTGTACCTACATTAACATTGGAAAAACATTTCCATGGTATTCTAAGTACCTACATCTCTATCTATACTTACATGTATTAGCCTCAATGCTTTAAACACTTGTCTTCCCATATACGTACATCAAGACAGATTGATTATTAATTTCGATGCAATCTTTGCATGCAGATGATACCTACATGTGTGCATAAATATATTTCATTGCAGGAGCACCAACCGGCATTTATAGACTTGGAAACTTAGTAGAATATTATTAGCCATAGAAAATGCCATGGTATAATTAATACAGATCAGCTAGTATTAAGATGAAGCTTAGACAAGTTTTGATAATATCTCGCAGTTTCTGCCCTATCCAACATTTTAGCTCAGGCCGTGTTTCTAAGAAAGCTGTGTAATTAGGTCAGGTCATGCAGGCAGAACGCCTGGGATTTATTGCTTTAGACTCAGAGCTTACCCATTCGCCGTTTGTCGACTTTCATTCGCAATTTACGGGGAGATTGGAAATCGCAATTATACGCCAAGATTAAGTTTGATAGTACAAACATGGTTTTGATTTGGTTGCTGATAAGTCTGAGGTCTACGAATTACCCTGAATTGAGGTGCTAATTGGGTTAGAAATACTGTCAGTACCATTTTACTGAAGCAGACATGTTATTTGCATGTATTCACAATTCAGTATTATTGGATACCTTAATCTTCGCAAGTAGTCATCAAAGGTTGAACGAGCGCGTTCTGTATATAAGCAAATGGGTATTTTTTAGAGATTCAAATTTGTCTTGAATAGAACTAGTAGAGGTTTTAGACCTAGTGATTTGTGCTAAAGGTTTACATACTATCTTTATAGTATCCTTAAGTACAGAGTTTTCCAGTCGCTTAACAAAACCGCAAAATGTAAAACTTTACGAACAAACCAGATATCGTGACTCCATTTAAAGACGATAAAACACCACTTGGTAAGTTTGCACCTCGCAATTCCTCAGAACATTTGTATCCCCCAGTATTTTAACCTTTAAATTACCATTTCCATTGCAATCACAATGCGGTGCGGACGTGTTTTGATTTTCTTAACAGCTGGGTCCTTGTAGGCAGCGCTTACGTCACTCTCCTCACTTTATTTTGTACTTCAACTTTATTTCCTCAACAAGTTCTTTTGCGAAGAACCTATTGAGATTTTGCATCATAATTAAAGATAATTTTCCTTAGGTACAATTCCGCACATTTCACAAGATATGAATACCAACACCGTTGAACGATTTAATTGTTGAGATCATAAAGTTTTTAATGGCACACTTAGAGCCTTGGTGGCACCAGATATTTTTGTTTTGTATATCCTTTAACTTTTAATGCTTACCTTGAAGTTTTACTTTCAAATGGAATACTTGAATTGCCTATGAATATACCTGTGCATGCGTATTCATAGAGTTTATCCTTTAAAAGTTCACCCGCTTGTTGACCAGCCCGATATAGCTGGGATGAAAATAGGTTCAGCACTTGAGCTGGAGTTTAATGAAGTTGGCACTTATAGCACATGCATCATTGACGGTGAATGCTTCCTGGAACACTACTTCAGGATGAGAGAATTAATCAATTCGGTACCGAAAGTTCACTGAATAATATATTAAAATTCTTGAACCTTAAAATTTTCGGCTGACTTGGAAAACAAGGACGTTTCAAGAGTCTTCCTCATTCATGAATAATCAGTTATTCTTTTTGTGATTTATGCAAGATTTTTTTTACTTTTCTCATGTACTCGCTGTTCCGCAAGAGTGTATCATTAGTGTCGTGTTCTTACTGCATAGTAAACACAATAATGATGTGTAATAGTACATTGTCTCCGCAATCTGTAGTAGCGTCCTTGACAGTGACATAGTTACGTTTGCTGATCGAGTGAGAGAGACGAGGCGTTGGGTAAGCTGTTAGATAATGATTCAGCGGATACCAGGTTATGTAACTGCGTTGTATGACTATGCCTTACCTCAGTTATGTTAGAAGCAGTTTGGAATTTCAATCAATGGGGAATCTCGGTGTAAAATCATTTTTGTTGTTCCTTCATCAAAGAATCCCTGCGTGAGTTTCATAGAATGTTACTTTCAATTCCTACATTAACTGAACGTTAAACATAATGCAAATATGTTGTTACTTGTCATCCATTATGTATAGCATAGAATACAAGATTGATAAGTATCAGCAATTAAGTGTAGGCACGTATATGTCATGTTTGAATGTTTGTCTTCGTTATGGCGACGCGTCGCGCTTACTGCTACACGATTATGATAATTTTAGACAGCAATAACTGCAGTTTCAACTTAGTATTTCTGTTGTGTCCTTCGTTAAATATGTTTTTAGGTGCTACGTTAATATCCTTAATTAAGCTGCAATTAAAATTGAATGTTGCCTAAAATTAAGACTTGGCAAAGTTCAGTAAATGGTCTGTTTTCCCTTAGCCTTGTTCTTTCACATAAGCTTTTAAGCAAAACACCTATACGTTGATGAATTCAGAATACAGGCAAATCTCAACCGAGCTACATCGAGGTTATTAGATTTCCCAGAAATGTAACACGTATATATTTATTCAACGATTTCCTTACATATCTCTAGCCAATAAAGATAATAAACTCGTGACGGTAATTGTGGACGTAGACCTTTAAACTCCAGGTATTCGTTCCACTATTTTAATACCCCACGCTGGGAATCAACGAGCGCAAAAAACTCGTAGAATGCTATTATTGACACCTATCGCTTATAATTAGAAGCTCCTGCATAGCAACAAAAGTTGAAACCGGTTTTGCTTGGAATAAAAAATCACTTAATGTAAAGTTTTAATATTGCAGTAACAATAATTCATGGTTTCCCAGCCAGTGGTACAGAACAATCAATGGATGCTAGAAACAAAAAAGAAATGGTAAAAACTAAACAATGGTGGAACGCCTACGTCCATCGCCAGACTTCCTACCTTCCTCCCACATACAATACACGCCAGTCTCAGGCTTCGGGAACAGGGCCTTACATAATATTCCACAGAAGTTGGACGTATGATTAGAAACTCCAAGAAACTGGGACGAGGCAAGACGTAGTTTTGAATTGCGGTGACGAACCACAGATCGCAAGCTTAAAGCACTTCGCTTGTAGCCCACTTCTATCAAATAACGGAACGATTAAATACTTTATTCCAACTTTTCTACCACTCGCATTGAAACGGCCTGGCCTACATTTGCTTTAACTGAAACAAAACATTCTGAATTTGTGAAATAATATAGGTCTGCTTTTGGCCTAAATGAAAAATATAACAATGAAACCAAAACCTCCTTGGATCAAAAGGAAAAAGAAATGTTATTACTATTTTCTGCGAACTCAACAATGGTTTAATTATTTTTGTTGGAGCTTTGTTCTTTATTACAAAAAATGTGTGTAGGCAGCTTTTAGCCTGTTCTTTTTAAACCTAATCAGATTTTGGAAGAATAGGCTAGTCTTTAACAGGTACAGAATCCGGCTTTTATCTTTAGTTTCTATCTAAAGACCTGGATGAAACGAAAACCTATAAAAAGTAAAAAATAGCTACCGAAGTATCGTTCAGAAGAGTTTGAGCTTATCTATACTAATATTATAAAGAGGAAAACTTTGTTTGTTTGTTTGTTTGGTTGTAATGAATAGGCTCAAAAACTACTGGACCGATTTTAAAAATTCTTTCACCATTCGAAAGCTACATTATCCACGAGTGACATAGGCTATATTTTAT
>NWSH02000162.1:2135340-2149632 GCA_002382865.2 Heliothis virescens | reverse complement strand
GCTGCTCCCCTCATCGCTGCCACTGTGGTGAGGTTGTCACCAGCCTCGGACATCACGGCCTGTCATGCAGCCGTAGCGCCGGTCGTATTGCGCGACACGCAAATATTAACGACATTATTCGTCGCGCTCTTGTTGCCGTCGGGGTGCCAGCCGCTTTAGAACCAAATGGCTTGGCACGCGACGACGGTAAGAGACCAGACGGCATGACGTTATTCCCTTGGAAGATGGGTAGGCCTTTAGTGTGGGACGCAACCTGCGTCGATACTCTTGCGCCATCCCATCTTGCAAGTTCTGCGTGTTGTGCTGCTGCTGCCGCTGCGGCTGCGGAGAACCTCAAGCGGCGAAAATATAGTGGCCTTGTTGGCAACTATATTTTCGAACCGTTTGGGGTTGAAACCCTCGGGTCGTGGGGTCCGAATGCCCACACTATTTTCAAAGAATTATCTAGGCGGCTGGTTGACGCTACCCGTGACCAAAAGGCTGGCTATTACCTAGGTCAAAGATTAAGCATTGCCATCCAGCGTGGCAATGCTGCCAGTCTTTTGGGCACGCTCCCAGTCGACAGCGATGGGGAGGAATTTTTTGACGCTTTTTAGTTTTTAGTTCTTAGTTTAAGTTTTTTTTTTTGTAATAGTGTAAGTATGATGTAAATATATGTAAATAAAAAACATGGCTGATCTATACTAATATTATAAAAAAAAAATAAAAAAAAAATTAATGGAGCTGTTCCGAGTTGAAATTAACACCAATTTATCATCAACGTCTAATCCGTCAGAAACTTCAGTTAAGTACAACCTCTTAAAGAGAAACAATCGCTTTCAAGCCCACACAATATTTCACTTCACTTTCACTTCGCTAATCTTAATTAAAATAAAATCTTCAATTAATATCGGCTGGTAGGTAAAGTTAGTGTCAATAGTATCTGATCAAATCAACAATGGCGCGAAGGTATTGAAAAGGAAATGTCATGTGTAAGGTGTGGGTAGTCTACGATACGATAAGGTACGCTGTCACATGTCACTTCAGTTCGTAACTGTACTCCATACCTTTCCTTACAATGATACTGGTTGAGAACAGTCGCACGGATGGTTTGTCACCTAATAAGGCTGAATAATTTTGCAGTAACGCAGCATCTAAGGTGCGAGAGCGTAGTGTGCGGAGAATAATTCATGAGCTTTTCTTAATTTTAATAAATCTGTCTCATCAACGCAATATATGAATTTCTAAAGATGCTTCAAAATATTTGCATACATTTCTTATTCAAGACATAAGAATCCCTCTTTATCCTCCAGCCTTTTATTTGCCAGGTTTTTACCTTATATTTACAAAGCTTTCGACTTCTATATTTACAGACGTTGTGACCATAATATTTGCTACCGAACCTTTTGATGTTATTGTTTCCAATATTGTGTGCCAACAGAAATTGAAAAACAACAAACGGAGCCTTTCCCCAAGTTTTTCCATTCAGGGAATTGGTGATTGGATAGCAATAAACCCTAAGGTAAAAGAAATATGTAGTGACCACGTGAGTGATTACAAACAATTAGTCCTTAGTTCCAACATGTAGTCTCTAATCGAATTCAATTAAGATAGTTTACATGTCTATGCTGTCAGCTTGATTACTATAGACTATAGACTAATGTGGATCTATATTAACCCTGAAATTCCCTCATATATCATCATTAAGTAGCCAGCGGCCAAAGACAGGGACTGAGCGCATTATCTCCTTTTTTGGAAAAGCTTACTGTCTGGGTACAATTGCTGATTGATTGATGGAAGGCAGTCAAGAAAGATTGCTTCGGAGTTATGTTAAACGCCATATCCAATGGTGTCTGTAATGTTATGTCTAGTGGAGTGAATCACGCACTATTATTATACTTCCAATGATCAGAGTGAAGGCGAAAGTGCTCAGCGAAAGTGCTTCACCTTTTTTGTGCTGTACTTAAACAAGCGTTGTCGGACCGACAAATTACCAAAAGGTCGAATTTCACTGACATTTCTTTTACATGTCTCAACTACAGGTTATATTTAAATATTAATAGCCCCTCAAAATTGTTGTTTATGGTGGTAAACAGTGTAGCTGTATGCAAGTTTGTATTTATGTAATTCGTCGAAATATTTTGTTGTCACGCATGCCAGTGGTAGGTCACGTTAAACTGTCACCGGCAGTCCTAATGGATTAATTACATTTGTTTCGCTTTCCATTAGGTTTAACACGTTTCTGTAATTATCTCGCATTTGCACCAATTCACATAACGAGTTTCAACTGAAAATAATAAAAAACAGGAGATTTTCAGAACACATTTACATGAACATCGACAGTGACATAAACCCCATTTCGTAGCTAAAAGATATCACACTAAACCCGTAAGGTGACAAACGACACGAATGGCAAGATAAGGAAAACACATTCGGTTTTAACTTCAGCAAGACTTCTATTCTAACAAAGGAACTAAATCCTTAAGTACAAATAGTAGTTCACTGCTGACAGCTGATTTCTGTTCTAGATAATCTTAAGACAAAGAGAAAGGACCTAATGATCAACATGAAAGTGCAAGCCTTCGCAATAACAATTTATCATGTCTATCTGATGGCTAGACAACTCCTTGGTAATGAAACATGGTGTTACGGAGAAAGTAAGGAACAGACGAAAATACGTTCAACATGAATTGCTACGTCGAATTGTAAATTATAATTGGCGTAATTATCGTGTCAGTTTGCAAGACAATATTGGTGAAGACTTAATTGAGTCGGAAAATAGCCTTGTCTAAACGGTACGTATATTCTCGTACTTAATTAAAATTAAATCCTCACTATAACATAGAATATAGAATTACGAAAGTGAGGTTCCTTATACAAGAATAAATCCTACAAAATGTATGTAAAACGAAGGGAAACAGCTAAGTAATCTGAGCCAAGCAGAAGTGTCACAAATTGACAAGACTGTTTCATAAAAACGCCACCAAGGTTTCCCTTAATCCTAAAATTGGATTCCTTAACTTGACCTAGCCTAGAACATCCTGTCCTGCCATATAATGCAGCCTTCTTATCAATATGCAGTGGAAAGCGATCGCTGGTGCACTCTGCATTACAATGCACCACCCGCACCGCACAGCCACATGACAACAGGGTTAGTTCATGACGTCAATTTATATCGAGGTCACGGAACTTCACAATATGTTCAGTCTGAATTAATTTCTCATGAAAGGCGTTCCTTATCGTGTCTCCTTTGTTCCTAAGAGTTATACTCTTCTGGCTGTTCCCAATATTCTAACTATCTGTAGATTGGCTTACTAGACATAGAATTCTGACTTTAGTTCCATACAAGCAATATCAAAATCCTATCTCTAGTAAGCAAAACAAGATAGAATATTGGAAATGGCCGTTAGTAAAACCAGTAACACAAATAGCAAAATAAAAGGAATCAAGAAAAGACCCGTTATTTTTACCTGTACCTACATATAAATTATAGATTACGCTAACCTATAAACACTTTCAACGGGCAGTTTCTTCAAGCAGCCGCGGCTGGTCTGCTTGTGCGCATCGTCCTACATTCGCGAGACGACGCGTGAGCATCGCCATAAAAGATCTCGCACCGTTTTGTTCGTACACGCATTAGTAAAAATGGTCAAGAAACTATGGGGCAACGGGACTAGATATCAACAGATACTCATAAAAGTTCACAATAATTCCAGCGAAGTCTGAGATTAAAATGGAAAAAACTATACTTTTTTTAATGAGAAGTATTTATGACCCTTTTTTTATATATCGATGGGAAATCATCAGTATGACCCCTGTGGGTGACAGCGGGAGGGAGTGTCAGACTTTTACTGTCTAAGACCCACCGTGTTCCTTCGGGAGCCCTTTGTGTGCCAGGGCCGCGGTAACTCTTTCGAACAACCCACAGCCCCAAGTATTTATGATCCTTAGTTGATCATAAGATATAAGAAGGAACACACTAGATTTCATTTCCAGATAACAAAATACACCATATACATATTTACGTCTAGCGAAACAGTAAAAGAAACACAAACACATCGCAAGTACACGAAAATCGATCCAAACGTTGCCCAACCCTAAAGTTCCGAACACAAAAACACTGGCAAAAACACAAATAGCAATAAATAACTCGGAACTGCCAAAGCTAAAGCTTTTTCACCTACCATAAACATACCGCAGACACAACAATATACGCCGTACCTTATTACTGAAAACGAAACGTTAGATATCAAAGTGTTGTTCATTTCGGATTAAACGTAAAATCTAATTAATAATTTCACGTCGCGGCCAGCCCGCTTCAGGGAATTAAAACACCGAAAATTATTGCGAAAATCGTACTTCATTCTCTTTGTTCCAAGAACCTATTCGGGTTCGGTTCGGACGATAGTTAAAATAACATTCTTAAGCACCGAAAAATTACCTTAGGCCTTAGACAGACCTCGTCTTTGTAATTGGTCTCCAACAAAGATTTATTTCTGTACTGACTTTAAGTGGTAATAAAATTGTTTTATATGCTTAAATTGTAGAGTTAGTACTAACCTTTGTTTTGGACACGTGAGACGAGAGTTCAAGAATAATGTCACTTAATGACCGCCATATGTCCGAAGAAATATTTCCAGCACAACGTGTGGGAAATAAAAATAGGAAAAAACCTCGCAGTGTTATGTGACTGATGATTAGATCTGATGATATAGAATTAGATGTAAGTATTCAAAGTATAATTCCGTTGCTTAATACGAGTATTATTTGTCTCTGATATACAAAATTTTCTTTGACTTGGTGTTTCCCGCGGTTTCGTGGAAACTGCTTTGCTAAAATATAGCCTGTCACCCGGGGATACGACTTACGAGTACCAACGTTGATAGAATTTTTCAAATCCGTTCAGTAGTTTCGTAGCCTTTAGGGTACAAATAAAATCGACTTTATTATATGAGTAAAGACAAAGATGCCTCATAGATTTTACGGAAGCTTACCAGAATCCTTAGAATAGTTCCTTGTTATAATTTTATGAGCAAAGGAGTGTTAAGTCCCCTCTACAAACTACACGTGCCTGACCTACTTACGTCAGAACGCATGATTTATTTTAACGAACTTCTGAATACTAGCGCAGTATTCATTTATTGTCTCTCAGAATTCATCAGGAAAGTAATATAATTTAAAGTTTGGGAGAACATTTTTGGGTCTTGCCTTACAAAATGAGGAAGTATGAATTTCTGGAAGCTCATTTCCATACTTCGAACTAATATAATAACAGTTTGACCTACATAATCGCAATAAGAAGAAATTCAAAAACAATAAGGTCGTTCCCAGGTATCTGCTCTATTATTCCAAATAACCAAAATGTACAAACAAACATCATGGATACGGTAGCGATGTTATTTGTATTGATTTCAGCGATGGATAAAGATACAGTAATAGGCAACAAAGGATACCCAAAGGGGTTTTATTGGCTTCCCTATTATGTTTTAGTATTCTGTATGACATTTTTATAATAATTTACTTGTTTATAAATTAGGTAGATAGAAGAAAGCATGATTTTGTTTCTATATTCAACAGAATATAATTTGATAGATATACACAGATTCTGTTACAAAACTTAGCGAAATCCATTAATCAACATCTGTGTAACAAACTCCAATAAACTAGCTAAAGATATTGAAAACCAACAGACAGACAGTTGAAAGACAACATAAATCCAATCTTGGGAGCTTTCTTGGGTGCTATCGACTGCAGGCCTCAGGCCTCTTGAAAATTAGGCCTTGCTACAAAGCGAGCGCAGCTGCCATCTTCGAAGGCCGAGTTGAAAATATAGGTTAAAAGTAGTTTTATATCTTCCATCTACAAAGCTCTAGATAAACTAAATAGAAACATGTCAGATGCACCACTAACGTATGTACAAAATGTAATAGCAATTATACAATAGGCGAACATACAATGGAACAATCATTATCTAGCTCTTCCCACGGCTGTCGCNGTATTTATGATCCTTAGTTGATCATAAGATATAAGAAGGAACACACTAGATTTCATTTCCAGATAACAAAATACACCATATACATATTTACGTCTAGCGAAACAGTAAAAGAAACACAAACACATCGCAAGTACACGAAAATCGATCCAAACGTTGCCCAACCCTAAAGTTCCGAACACAAAAACACTGGCAAAAACACAAATAGCAATAAATAACTCGGAACTGCCAAAGCTAAAGCTTTTTCACCTACCATAAACATACCGCAGACACAACAATATACGCCGTACCTTATTACTGAAAACGAAACGTTAGATATCAAAGTGTTGTTCATTTCGGATTAAACGTAAAATCTAATTAATAATTTCACGTCGCGGCCAGCCCGCTTCAGGGAATTAAAACACCGAAAATTATTGCGAAAATCGTACTTCATTCTCTTTGTTCCAAGAACCTATTCGGGTTCGGTTCGGACGATAGTTAAAATAACATTCTTAAGCACCGAAAAATTACCTTAGGCCTTAGACAGACCTCGTCTTTGTAATTGGTCTCCAACAAAGATTTATTTCTGTACTGACTTTAAGTGGTAATAAAATTGTTTTATATGCTTAAATTGTAGAGTTAGTACTAACCTTTGTTTTGGACACGTGAGACGAGAGTTCAAGAATAATGTCACTTAATGACCGCCATATGTCCGAAGAAATATTTCCAGCACAACGTGTGGGAAATAAAAATAGGAAAAAACCTCGCAGTGTTATGTGACTGATGATTAGATCTGATGATATAGAATTAGATGTAAGTATTCAAAGTATAATTCCGTTGCTTAATACGAGTATTATTTGTCTCTGATATACAAAATTTTCTTTGACTTGGTGTTTCCCGCGGTTTCGTGGAAACTGCTTTGCTAAAATATAGCCTGTCACCCGGGGATACGACTTACGAGTACCAACGTTGATAGAATTTTTCAAATCCGTTCAGTAGTTTCGTAGCCTTTAGGGTACAAATAAAATCGACTTTATTATATGAGTAAAGACAAAGATGCCTCATAGATTTTACGGAAGCTTACCAGAATCCTTAGAATAGTTCCTTGTTATAATTTTATGAGCAAAGGAGTGTTAAGTCCCCTCTACAAACTACACGTGCCTGACCTACTTACGTCAGAACGCATGATTTATTTTAACGAACTTCTGAATACTAGCGCAGTATTCATTTATTGTCTCTCAGAATTCATCAGGAAAGTAATATAATTTAAAGTTTGGGAGAACATTTTTGGGTCTTGCCTTACAAAATGAGGAAGTATGAATTTCTGGAAGCTCATTTCCATACTTCGAACTAATATAATAACAGTTTGACCTACATAATCGCAATAAGAAGAAATTCAAAAACAATAAGGTCGTTCCCAGGTATCTGCTCTATTATTCCAAATAACCAAAATGTACAAACAAACATCATGGATACGGTAGCGATGTTATTTGTATTGATTTCAGCGATGGATAAAGATACAGTAATAGGCAACAAAGGATACCCAAAGGGGTTTTATTGGCTTCCCTATTATGTTTTAGTATTCTGTATGACATTTTTATAATAATTTACTTGTTTATAAATTAGGTAGATAGAAGAAAGCATGATTTTGTTTCTATATTCAACAGAATATAATTTGATAGATATACACAGATTCTGTTACAAAACTTAGCGAAATCCATTAATCAACATCTGTGTAACAAACTCCAATAAACTAGCTAAAGATATTGAAAACCAACAGACAGACAGTTGAAAGACAACATAAATCCAATCTTGGGAGCTTTCTTGGGTGCTATCGACTGCAGGCCTCAGGCCTCTTGAAAATTAGGCCTTGCTACAAAGCGAGCGCAGCTGCCATCTTCGAAGGCCGAGTTGAAAATATAGGTTAAAAGTAGTTTTATATCTTCCATCTACAAAGCTCTAGATAAACTAAATAGAAACATGTCAGATGCACCACTAACGTATGTACAAAATGTAATAGCAATTATACAATAGGCGAACATACAATGGAACAATCATTATCTAGCTCTTCCCACGGCTGTCGCTCTCTTCCCTTTAGTGACCCAACCAATTACAACGATGAATTAGGAGCAATTTCACATTTAGATATACACGCATATTTGATCTTCCCGCAACGATCTATAATTAAGCTGACTCGTGTTTAAAGTGCATTAAGAATGAGAATAAATATTCAATGACTCCAACATCGTCTGAGAAAGATCACATTCTTGCGTGTGCGTATCTCGGAAGCGAAAATTCATCTAGATGAGGTAAACGCTGCTTGTCTATATTTACTGTCTATTGTTAGAACTCAAGCGTTCTGACTAAGACCAGACACCTGCGGGCTACGAGAGCCCAAACACAATGTAACACAAATTCAAGACTAGACGAGAAAGTGCAAATAATGGTTCACATATTATTGTGAATGTGTGGTGAAATGCTGCAATTCAGAATGAAAAACCATGCATGCATTTTCTATAAGGAAAGTTTAATGCGGTAAAGGAAAGTGGTGATTTATTGGACATGGTTTTCCTTTTTTTGCAAAGGTATTTGAATATCGAATTACATTCCGATTCACACGTTGCTTTCGTCGCCCTAGTTGTAGAAGATGTCATTTGACCCAATAAATCCCATGACAAACGTTCGACAAATAATAGCGTGCGTCCAATAGGCCGTGACGACATATATTCAATATTCGATTCTTTTGCATGGAACAATGAAGACTGCAGTTGTCGCAGCTGTCACGCTACGGTGCGCTACCTACGAGAAATTAAAACTACCGTCATAGTTAATGTAGTGTTGCATATTAATAAATAATTTCCCTTGCATACGTTTTTATGGTAATACTTTCTAGAATTGCAAAACATAATACCTACTTAAGTCAGGCTTCTCTTCGCTTATATCTTGATGCCATATTGTCCTATCCAGCTTATACATGTAAGTAAGTTATCAGTTCTACTTCTCAGCATAAAAATAGTCTTCTGCAGTCACCGTTCCTAGTCCTTTCTTACCAAATTAACTTAGATTCTTGTCTAGCTTATACTGCCGCTTACTTAAACATGTATAACCCGTATCATAATGGCATTACGTTACGGTGTCCGCCGAAACAACCGGTTATGTTAAACTGTTTACATCATTCGCTCGAAATACATAATGTTATGCCACAAAGCATGTGTTCATTCTACTTTTCTTTGGTACCTACTAAAATTGTGAGTTACTTTCTTCATGCGTTTGAGACGATGATGTACCTGATAATTCAGAAAGGGAGGCATCGTAGTTGCTTCACTGCAAGTGGGCGACCTTGTCGATAATCTTAATATATTCAAATATACATCGTTGTTTCATACATGAAAAGGTGCTCGATCAGTACCATCTGTTCAAGTACTTTTAAGAAAGCCCACACAAGAATATCCTCTTTGCTTTTTTCTTTATAGTTGACGCATTGAATTGACAACATAACCCGTTTGACCCATTTAGTTCAATATTAGTACATGCCAAAAATATTTTACAAGTTCATCCATTTGGAAGGCAAGCATTTATAAGTTCTAAATGCGTATTGCATCACAAGTTTATTTGCGGACTTGACACGGCCGAAATGTGATTGGCCTGCGCAGGCATTGCATGACGCCACTGTTTATAACGGAATATAGGAAATAAATAAAATGATATCAGCAAAAATAGAAAAAAAAACAAGTTTATCTAGCCATCATCAACAACCTGAAACTGTGACAGAAATATTCTTATTCAACATTCTTAAGATGCAGTTATAAACAGTCATGGCCCATAATACATCAAAAATTGATTTTCAAATCCCCATGATTTCATAAAGCAAGTCCCAGCATCCAAGCACCATAATATCCGTTCGTTGATTGCAGTCTGATGGTGCACTGAGCACCGACCGGCGCCAAGCAACTGGCTTTTACTGCTTATGTATGAGGAACTGAATTAATTTCCAATAACACTTGCACACGTACTGAAACTGGAAATGCTTCAAAAGAATACAATTTGTTTAATAGTAAACTTTGTAGTTTAAACGATAAAATTGTTTGGTTGCCAGGTAAGGATAGGAGACGTAAAAGTTTATAGTGACGTGAAACACAAGATCTGTTTTATACGTTTCGGAGACAGACTCGTGTATCATAAAACAAATGACAAAATTGTGCAGTACCCGAGGTCCTGGCAACAGGATGAAATAATTTTTCTTATGATCGAGCATACGATGGGGTCGATTTATTGTCCTCCCACTCCGGTGGTTTTCGTTAATTTCCGGCCGAATCTAGAGCAATTTATTGTGAATAACTGTCGCATTCCCACCAAGTTACCCCTTATTCGTTTCAATGACTGCATTGTTAATGGTGACGGCTCACCGCAGTGAGATTTTTTGAATTAAAATGCATTTTGCTTCATTGTTATGCAAATTGAGCCCCGGAGCTTTAATTCTATTCGAGATTGCACGATACAGTTTTGTTAAAATCAGAATGCACGAGCGTGTCCCCACAAGCTTTTCGATTATTAGTGATATCATATTTATTTATGCTATAAATCTTCGCTCTAAACTTCCAATTAAATACACGGTCACGAACGTGTGTAGGCAGATATCTGGTAGATATCGATAAATATTATTCATAATGCAGATCATGACGTAGGTTTTATCAATAATGCGGAATCATTTGATTCAAGACGTCAATAACGATCAGAGTATCATGATAATAACACATATCGATCGACCCTTGCGGCACACCACCGATTCTTGATCGAAGAACAGTTAACTCTTTATGCAAGTACAATTTGTCAACCTAAAATGGGAGTAAACAGCTTAGTAGATGGGTGATTCGTGGTTAACTTCATCTCAAAGACAATGCACTAGCAAAATATTGTAAAGGAGACGATTTAAGACGTCGTTCATGGCCAAAACGTGATGTAATTTCGGGCATGGCATCAACACTTTTTGCTGTTTACGAACTTGGTAAGCTCGTGTCACCTTCACAAGACTTTTATGGTCCACCTTGATGATGTAATTGAAGGGTAGCAATAATGTTAAAATCTTAATTTGCAGTATTGCACACGCAATGGCACACCCATCTTTTATTTGGGTAATTAGCGAAATTAAAATAGACATCCACGATGGGTCATTAAAGATTAGTTTGATAGCTTCAGAAGTGTTTGCAAAAGCAAGTATACTGCATGGCGACATTACGAAAGTGAATTGTATATTTTGTAGCTTTACCCTGATTGGCTATGCTAAGAAAACAAACAGTGCGAAGTCATGTGGCAACGGTAAAGTTCTATTAGCGGAGGCCGGAAAGCATTACGTGACCGGTGCTGCCAGTAGCAGTCTCAATGCACTCTCTGAGGATGACTTGGCTTTCAATATTAGCTTGCATTACAGCGTCATGGCGAAACTTCCGCAACCACGAGATTCAAACAAAATCCCGCTGGATCAAGCAGTTTTTTTTTTCAAAAGTTGGTGCGGATGTTATTAACTTCATTATAAAAACCATAATCTTTGACGCAGAGGATACAAGCCAATATTTATGTGCAACGTTTTATTACTGGTTTAAATCGATTAGTCTTGCTACCTTGAAATTATGCGTTAACTTACGAATTCAAATTCCAAATATAATGGTTTTAACTTCCTATTCAACATCGAAGGATCCGTTAAAATTATTATTGGCAAGATTTTGGCAGGAATCCTATGACCTCAGTAGTACTCAGCTTCGTTTAAATAATAGTGTTGATCATTGGATGTGGTAAAGCCAAGACATGAATGTGTTTTGTATGACGATTGGTACTTTCAAGTGCATATTACTCTTGTACGGAAATAATTCTTGGCACTGTTATATCTAAGTCACCAACACAAATGTAGCATCGCAAACGGCGATTTCTTCGGTTATATTGTTAGAACTCAGTTCACGAAACCAATTTAGAGCGGTAATGCTATGGGGCCGGTAACCATGGTGTATTGTTTTATTTCCACTTGGGTGCCCATCAGATGACGTCACGCGCTGCCACCTTCCGCTGGGTAAAGTGGAGACCACGGATGCGGTCAGTAATAGCCGGACCACGGTTTTACATAAGGGACTTGTTATAGTGATTTACTGCTCTTTGTTTGTGGATAAAAATATTCTTGTTAATCAGGCAAGTTTCCAAAATAGAGTTTCTTAGCTTAGATAATTAATTTTACTTCATTAGGTACAATAGAGTTGTTAGCCGTGAACGAGCCGAGCTAACGCCCTCATTTGGCATTGCTCGCGCAAATAGAAACCATCTGTCTAGCAAAGGACGCTCGACATTTATATTGGTCTGAGTCTAGACCAAACGCAGGCAGGTTGGCAAATATTAAAACTTTAACTCTAAGCTTGCTGCTTTTCACATTTCTTTTCATCCGTTCTATTGTCTACACAATTCCAGTTATTTCTATTCTGTGTAAAACTAGGTATATTTGATGGAGACTTTAATGGCAACTAAACTTGATATAGTTCCACGAAATTGGGATCGTACTAAAATGTCACTTCCAATAGTCCGGGCAGTTAACGCTTATTTATACGTCTATAAAGAAAGTACTCGCTTCTCCCAGTATGAAGTTTCACGAAGTTATAGACGATGATCTAACAAATTCAACGCCTGACCAATTAATAGTTCGTCCGTGTTAGTCATGTCTAAAATAGCCTGAAATAATTCCTAAAAGCAATTAATAACGTTATCCAACTGCGCGAACGCGTTAAATCGATAGTGGGTCAGTAGACAAACTATTTCCCTCGTGTAAAAATGTAAACAAAGCGCTCGTAAAAGTAACGAAATTAGGCAGGCAGGCACCGCCATGCCATTAGTGACGAGACCAACTTCTCAAGTCGCTAACCCAAATGTCTCGAAAACAGTCGTGAAAACAAATGTGAATTTAAGGAAACCGGATTACAGTTGTTGGCAGACATAATAGTTCTTCGGTTGAGCACTCGGTCACTCGAATGTATCTTCTTTAGTCACGCATAGAGTTATAGCACGGCATGCTATTACAAAAATGACTAGATTTCTTTGTATACTTCGTTTTTCAGTTTCAATTATGGGTATGTGATGACAGCGGCAGGTGATTAAGATCAAGTTATATCGGGTAGTGTGGCATGTTTAGATAACGCTACCGAAATAACCCTCCACTTGTGCACGCGTACGGCTATCCGCTATTGGTTACCGATCGATTATTTTCGACGTACTTTATGGTACGTCATGGAATTTTTCCTTCGTTACCATTTTGCATGGAAGCCAACCCTGTTAAGGAAATCTTTGCTACCAAAAAAATGGAGTTTTATCTTTTATCTTTATAGATGTAGATCTTGGGAATTGCACAGTTCACTAAGCGTACAACTGTCTCGGCATTTCATAAATGTCATTTGTTAATTGACTGCTCTACCTTTTTACTTTCATTTAGTACTAAAATAAACTGCTGGCGAGCCGACCAACAAAATGTCAGAGAACACTTTCACTCGAAGCGAAACACGTTAGATAGAGCATCAGACAAAGTTTATTTTAAACAAATAAAATTGAAAGGCACAAACAAAGGGTCCAATTGATGCTTTCATTGGTTAACACGATACAAAAAAAACTATTATCTTATAGTTATCTTGCCAAGAGAAAGTAAACGAGACAAATACTCGCATATGTTAATATTTTTTATCTTGTAATCTTAAAAGATAACCCACCAAAAACATAAATGTAAAAAAGGAAAGCCAAGTTCAATACAAAACCTATGCTTGGTTGTGGGCTTCGCCGCAAAAAGAATGGAGATCTAAAGGAGTACCAAGTTCTGTACAAAATCAAAATATGTATTTATAGGAACAAGATTTGACTTGGCCAGTTTTCATTACCTCAGTTATTAATGAAATATATATAAAACATTTTTTTAATCCTGATAAAAACTGGCCAAGTCATATCTTGTTCCTATAAATACATATTTTGATTTTGTACAGAACTTGGTACTCCTTTAGATCTCCATTCTTTTTGCGGCGAAGCCCACAACCAAGCATAGGTTTTGTATTGAACTTGGCTTTCCTTTTTTACATTTATGTTTTTGGTGGGTTATCTTTTAAGATTACAAGATAAAAAATATTAACATATGCGAGTATTTGTCTCGTTTACTTTCTCTTGGCAAGATAACTATAAGATAATAGTTTTTTTTGTATCGTGTTAACCAATGAAAGCATCAATTGGACCCTTTGTTTGTGCCTTTCAATTTTATTTGTTTAAAATAAACTTTGTCTGATGCTCTATCTAACGTGTTTCGCTTCGAGTGAAAGTGTTCTCTGACATTT
>NWSH02000162.1:2102678-2121131 GCA_002382865.2 Heliothis virescens | reverse complement strand
AAGAAGTTTCGGAGTTAAACAAGGACATCAGAAATTACTTTGTGGGATATTATAACCGCCAATCATAAGATCACGCCTCATATTGAATGTTAACTTAGGTAAAACATGAAAAAACCATTTTATATTTGAATTTCCCGCTTCTAGTCGTCGCATGCACCTTAACGTTTAAGTCAACATTAATTTGTAGGTGTTGGCTGTTTATAGACATTAGGTTGTGATTAGGTACTTACTAAGCACGTCACTGAATACCTGCGGAATTCAATAACCTATCTATCTGTCGATTTGGGTACTAGAGATAGGAATTTGACATTATTTGTATGGAGCTACTGTCAAAATTCAATCTGTAGTAAGCAAATCAACAGATAGATAAGTTATTGGGAATGGCCATAAGATACCAACATTGAAGGCCAGTTTCATAGGCTCCAGATAGGATTCTAGATAACTGCCTGACAGATCATGCCATAGTAAAGTAATCAAAAACTAAAAACGTTTATATGGTGCAATCTGTCAGATAGCTATTTCTAACTTTGTCCGAAACGTGTGAAACTGGCCGTTAAGATCCTAGTTATTTAAACTATGGATAACTTATCGTTAAATCTATCAACGCTTAGTATCCCGACGTCTTGTGTCCCAACGCCTTGTGGCCCGACGCTTAGTGGACCGACGCCTTGTGGCCCGAAGCTTAGTGGACCGACACTTTGCGGACCGACACTTTGTTGCCCAACGCTTAGTGGCCCGACGCTTTGTTTCCCGACACTTTGTGGCCCCACTCCTAGCTTAGTGGCGCTTAATGGCCCGACTCCTAGTAGCCCGATACTTAGTGGACTGACAGATTGTGGAACTGTCGTTCCCTTGTCGAACGATTGTTGCCCTATGCTTTCTTGCCCGACACTTTGTGGCTCGACGCTTAGTGGACCGACAAATTGTGGCCTGACGCTTAGAGGACCGACACACCATGTGACGCCCAATGGCCCGATGCGTTGTGGTGCCGACATTGGCGTCTTTAGTTCATGTAGCGCCATGGTTTGATATCTGGGGATAGATTAGATTTTAACCAATCTCTTCTTCCAAACATGTAATGTGCATTAAACCTTCTTCCCGCCCTTCCCTTCTTCTTTTTATAAAGCAAACCCACTCGTTCCCTCATCTTATCCGCGGTCTGAGAACTGAAACTGGAAAAAAACCGGCCAGTTGGACTCGCGCACGAAGGGTTCCGTACCATTGTACTTTTTTAGTATTTGTTGTTATAGCGGCAACAGATATACATCATTTGTGAAAATTTCAGCATTCTAGCTATCGGTTAATGAGATACAGTCTGGAGACAGACAGACAGACAGATAGACAGACAGACAGACAGACAACGAAGTCTTAGTAATAGGGTCCCCTTTTACCCTTTGGGTACGGAACCCTAAAAACAGTATAATAACATTGCGATTAAACCAAAATAACTACAAACAAACAAATAAAACAATAAACAAGGGTGTTACAGGTGAAAGTCCAGAGTATCGGTATCCGTGTGATAAGGTCAACGTTAGGACATGGGACAGATACGAGATAACGCTATCAGTAACGTACAGTCATGAAAACAATCGTTAGTTTATGTTTAACTAATTAATTATGGGCTTTTTGTAATGATCGGCAAAAATGGCTTGGATAATTAGGCATTTAGTAAAGTAAGTAATTAGCTTTGAATTTACCGGAATAAAATTAGCAATATTATAGGATGGTTTCACACTTTTCAGATAAAGTTCTGGATTTGACAGATAATGCCATAGAAATATTTTTTATTTTTACAACTTTTCTATAGCAGAATCTGTTAGATAGCTATTTAGAACTTTATCTGGAACCTGTGAAACTAGCTCTAAATATTTTTGGCTTCCCTTACATTACATATCTTACAACGTATGTACAGACAACAGCACATCAAGTTACCACAATCTGTCAAATTTCTGCAATAGATTTTCAACCTTATCACAGTAGAGGTAGGTTAATGTTTGACTGGTAAAATTTGACAGATTCGTATACGTTGACCTGCTGTTGTCTGTACTTAGTTAGTTCGTATGTACCTATTTTTTTTTGCAAATCGGCAAGCCCTATTTCAAAAAGACAATACATAGAGTTTTCTCCTATCCTCATGAAAAACCCTACATTTCTTAATGTTATTATCCTAAGCTTTATTAAAAAAAATGTATCTATCTACAGTTGTCAAAAGAAACAATGAATAACTCATCATCCTACGTGACTTACGTATCCAGGAAAGTCAGGACAACCAAACATAAATACTAACTAAATTAAACAATGACACAAACTAATATATTTATCCTCGAACGATATTTGCCATGTCTGTACAACCTATCAGTGTAGCCCGTGTAACCCGACTATGCGTTATGAGTGCTAGTAAGTAATGCACGCGCCGTCATTAAACTCCTATTTATACACAATAATAATAACTATATCATTTCCATTTAAAATTGTTAATTAAATAGTGCATAATGCTTCATTAGTATATTTAATTTTGTGGCTCTCAGTAGTGCAAGAACTGTAGTGCTATTGTTTTGTGTTTGAAGCAGTATTTTTTTTATTGTTTTTGAGCTATGATTGCTCAAAATATGATTAAATGTAAGTATTTTTTATTTATTTATTGTTACTTTTAAAGCCAACCCATTGTCAGTGATCAAAAGTAGGTACTTATAATTTGTGTTTATTAAAATATCTACGATTTTAAGAAAGCGTCAAAATCAAAGGATACTAAACAAGTTTTCCCTCTGGTAAATATTGTCTTTATATGGGGAATTATTTTGCAAAAGCATTAAGGTAACTGCATATGAAGTTTTATGAAACTTTTCCATTAAACTTCTGTCATGTGTAGATATTTAGGGCTTTCCGTCAAAAGCGCGTGAAAAGTTGCCGCTTAGCGAAAAAAAATGCTTTAAAGACATGATAGATAACTGACTGAATTGACTACGAATAACATATACCTAATATCTAATAAAAAAATACACCTACTAATAAGAAATATAAATTAGTTACGTAAGGTAAGGTCATAAAATTCTCCTAACAACATGATATTAAAACCGTCAGCGTCACCATTAATTGATTTAGTGAGTGAAATCCCATCAGCCAAGTTTTCTAAAACTTTAAAGCGTGTGAGTCCTCTAAATAAAATACTTACATCAAGAATATCTATCAGTGGAAAGCTAAACAAAGATCTCTTGTTTACCACAATCTAATAGGTATTACCTATATGATGAATAAGTTATGTAAATCGATACAATGCATCTATTTAATATAGGTAGGTTCTGGTTGTTATGACAGTGCTCTTAGGGTTTTCAATATTTCCAACCATAAGTAGGTAGGTACCTACTTACAAAAGCAATACCTAGCTAGTTATTTTTTGGTAATTTTCCTGTAAATAGGTACTATACAGGAATATATACCAATTTGTTTGTGGTGTTTCAATCAAACCAAAAATAGTCAGCACATACATTTTTAATAACTTAATTGAAACCATCCCAAAATTTAATTTTAACTCTAGGTACTACTCTTCTAAAATACTTTTCATATAGTTTATCTTACTTTATTTATATTTCTCTAAAAACTTGTAAGCCCTAGGTACAGTCGGTACTTACATCTAATGACGAGTATAACGATCAAGGTCCAATGGTGGCGAGATACGACAAAATAATTATTTATTAAAGAGACAAGTAGCTGGCTTGTATAAATAACACTATCATCAGGCTTAGAAGATACACATACTTACATCTGGTGGAATTTGTATATGTCAACAAGCTGTTTTCCGCAGTTTTTGGCCTATTTTATTACCCTTGCCCTGTTCCCAATTTTGGTTGAAATCAACTTCACTCGCTCCGTATTCAATGTCTTAATTCAATCCATCCATCTTTTATTCGGTCTTCTCCTACATCGATCCACGTTCATATTAAACACACTTTTTGTGCCATGTGCTCCTTTCGTGTCGTCAGGAATTAAAATCACTACGCAATCAAGTATCAAGTCATTTAGGGAAGGATCTTGCAAAAAATGCATCTTTTCAGTCATAACCATGATTTTTATTACTGACTGTACCTCCCTCACTAATGTTTTAGTTTTCTTATCGAGTGAGCTGCAGGTTTAAACACCTGACAAGCCCTAGTGTCAGAGTTTTCTCAAATCCGCCTGACGGCCTCTGACGTGGAATTATAACTACGACTGCTACTGAGTAACAATCGAGGACGACGGCTTTACGTGCCCTCCCAGGCACGGGGGTGTATCACCGCCAACTTCCAAACTCCAGGCTGCTTTTTTGTGAAAGCTTCTAAAACCCACAAAGCGAACCCAAGACCCGTGGCACGGCAGTCGCTCTAAACGACCACTAGACCAACGAGGCAGTAATGTTTTAGTGAAAACTGCATTTAAGTAGGATATCCTTGCAATTCTTGAGTTTATTGCACGTCCCATGAGAATGGATCCAGATAAAGCCGAAAATATCTATGTGACGGATAGTGCCATTTAAGGTGGATCCACACATTACGAGCATGCGCTCCGCACGGCGCACAACGCATGCCTCGGCTTGAGGCGTGCGTGTTGACAAATTGTACCAACATATGCTCGGGTCGAGCCATCGCGTGCGAAGCAAATGCTCGAGGCAAGTAGGCGCGCAGACTTGGCAAGGCATGTGCTCCGCACGGCGCACAACGCACAGCGCGTGTGCGCCGCACGCGCTATGCACTGTGCACCGTGTGGCGGCCGGCTCATTGCGAACGGTGCGTTGCGTTTTTTCTTTCCTTTTCTTTTCAATAATTGAATTAATAATTATAAAAGCAGTAGCGGTTACGCGCACGCGATGCAAAGGCGCCATCTTGACTGCTGCTATGTGGGTNTTGCGTTTTTTCTTTCCTTTTCTTTTCAATAATTGAATTAATAATTATAAAAGCAGTAGCGGTTACGCGCACGCGATGCAAAGGCGCCATCTTGACTGCAGCTGTGTGGGTTGGACCGGCCCGAGCATACCTACGCTGCGCGCTGTTTGGCCCGAGCAAACGCAGTTTCATTTTCGCAGTCGAGGCGTGCGTTGATATTGTACGCGGCGCACGCCTCGAACGTGCATGCGCGGCTACGTCCACACCTAACGTAATGCTCGCACTGAGGCACTTTGATCTTGAAGCATTTGCCGACATACGTTGGCTCACCCTTGCGCGTGTGGAGCGCTTGCCTCGCCACGAATATACAGGTCCACACTTTGCGAGGCATGCGTTGTGCGCCGTGCGGAGCGCATGCCTCGCAATGTGTGGATCCATTATTTTTCTACGGCATGATTTGTCAGATAGCTAAGTATCTAAAACTCTATCTTGTACCTGTGAAACTGGCCCTCAATTCCGCAGTTATTCCCAACTTCTGTAACATTCCATCGATATTAATTTCCATACTCACCAAATGACCATGTTATTACCGCCGGTGCACTTCGCCCATCGCGTTTATGACGTCAATATTTATGTGCATAAAGTGCATATAACAAATAAGTCGTTAACTGTTTAGTTCGTCAGCTTATATATGTCACCGGAAAATAACAAGAACCGTAAGTTTATAAATTTACTAGGAAATTTATAAACTTTCGTAAGATTCTAAACGGGAGATAAATTGTATTATTTTACGGCCACATTTTCGTAAATTGATAAACTTACTGAACTGACTCGTAAAATAATACGTAAGCAATAAACAAACGCCACGCACGATCTGATTGGTTGACTATCACGTGTCACTTCTCCCTCGTCGCGGCCGCCATTATTCGCCACTATGAACATTGACCAATCAGAGCGCAGTGTGTTATTTTACGTATTTCCAAGATTCGTATATTTAAAAGAGCTTCTGTGATTGGTCAAACCATTTAGAATCTTACGAATAGATATCCGTTAGTTTATAAATTTACCGTGTGACGTCGGAAATTGATAAATTTACGAAAATTTGGACGTAAAATAATACAATTCATCTCTCGTTTAGAATCTTACGAAAATTTATAAATTTCCTAGTAAATTTATAAACTTACGGTTCTTGTTATTTTCCGGTGACATATATACAGACCACAGCTGATCAACCTAGTCGAATCTGTCAAAATTTCACCAATCAAACATTAACCTTCCACTATTGTGATAAGGTTGAAAAGGAAATGAGAGGGAGCGAATAGGGAGTGCACCTGTGTCTGCGCAAATGCTTGTGCACTATAATATGTCCTACGCAGCTGGCTGATCTCCTTATATGAGAACAGCCGCCGTGGCCGACAATCGGCTGGGACGCCATCATCAAGGTTGAAAATCTATTGCAGATACAGATTGTGGTAACTAGATGTGCTGTCGCCTGTACCTCGCCCATTTTATGACGTCAATACCTACTCATGTGCATAAAGTGCATATAACAAATAAGTCGTTTACTATCGTTTAGTTCGTCAACTGCAATGTACACTAGCCACAAGGCTGAACTGGCTGGCTAATTGAGCCAATAGACAATATTCATTAGTGTAGCTTTGTTTGTTGTGTATCGACGAGTAGCTTCTGTCGGCGGTTTCACCCGCTTCCCGTGAGCTAGTTCTCGCACCCGGTTCAAAATTGCCTATATGTTATTCTGATATAAAAGCTACATTACTGACAAGTTTCATTAAAATCCGTTCAGACGTTTGTGCATGAAACATAAATACATACGCCTACAACCTCACAAATGTTCGCATATATAATACTAGCAAGACTAGTAGGATACTGCAATAATGGATAAATATAACCTATAGATTGTTTAGATTTTTTTTAATGGTACTTTTTCGAGCCGCACCTCAAGTTTCCCGTACCTAATAGTACGAAATGCAATGCACGCTATATAGACGAGCCTGACGATCGGCATGCGGCATGATACAGAGAGAGATACATTTTGTAGTTTCTTTTAATTATGGCTTTCAGGTTTTACATAAAATAATGATTTTGAAGTTCTCTAATCTTTCAATACTGGTGAAAAACCCAAATTCATTTTTATGAACAGAATCCATATTCTAGTTGTGGCGGCTATCTTACAGATTCAGGCAGTATCCAGTATCTACTTAGATAAATATTTTATCATCATCTGCCTAGCCTTTTCCCAACTACGGTGGAGTCGGCTCCCAGTTTAACCGAATGCAGCCAAGAGCCAGGGTTTCACATGGAGTGACTGCCTGTCTGACCTCCATAACCCAGTGACCTGCGCAACCATTACCCTTTGTATATCTGGTTGTCAGACTTACTGGCTTCTGACAACTCGTAACGAAGAATGTTCAAATGACAGCCGGGACCCACCTAATTTATCGTGGGACACGCCAATTTATTGCATACTTACCTATTTTACCATGTGACTCTATAATTTATCAATTTCCCAGATTGATGAATGCATCGAGACGAATACAAGAAGTAAATGGGTTCAATTGGTAGTTAACTTTTGTATTAAAAGAACTTATTGATAACCTTCGAATGCAATCGATGAAAATTTATCTATTGGTTACGTCCTGATTGATTGTTTTGCTAACATCTTCTAACGCTGGATTTCTATATCCAACCTCATCATCGTCCCCTTATCCCAATTTATTTGAGGTCGCCGCAGCATGCTTTCTTCTTCCATACTCTTCTATCTGCCGTCATCTCACAAGTAACATACTTATTCCATATCCTTCCATCGTTTCTTTGGTCAAGGTAAAATTAAAGTATCGTAAAATTTGCATACTCAATTTTGAGAAAAAATGCATAATTCCCAAGAAATTCGTAGCTGTATCCAGTTAGACTGGAAGCCGACCCCATCATAGTTGGGAACAGGCTAGCTAGGCAGGTGATGATGAATGGAACCATGAAACGGCTGACACTGATGAAATTACATGGATGGAACTACTTTTAATACGTGAAGATGAACTTGTTAAGATTAAAATAATATAGTTTTGTTAACATATATCGATCGTAATGTTAGTGTCGATAAGACTGTAGATAGACTGATAACACATAACCCCTGGCTCAACTGTTATTCAGTCGGCAGCTACACTTCGCGTCTTGCGCACGCGACGGGCGATAGAAAATTTGCCAATTTTCACGTCAAAGAATGTAAGTTTCGTAACACCTAAAATATATTTTTAGTACCATGTCTCGCTTTTGACGGATTTCACCAATAATTTTGTTGTTTGTTTCAAGTTTTACTGATGCAAATAAGATTTATTTTTAACTCACAAGATTATTAATTTTCTGCGTGCTTATTTTGATAAATTGTGTTTATATATTTGTTTAGAGGCTATTTGCCTATTGAGTTTCAGTAGAAACAATGACAGATTATTATAGTCGTGAAATTAAAAAGATATACGATCATTCGCACATATATTTATACCAAGGCTGAATCAGCTTCGATCAGTGATGGCAAGACCAAGAAAAGGCGGAATATCAGCAAATATTACCATCATAGTCTGCCTAGTCTTTTCCCAACTATGTCGGAGTCGGCTTTATCTAAATTGTCTGAATTCGATACAGCTGAGAACTGGTGTTCTACATGGAGCGACTGCCTATCTGACTTCCACAACCCGGTTACCGGGGCAACCCAATACCCCTTGGTAAGACTGGTTGTCAGATTTTATCAGCAAATATTACTACTTATAAAATATATTTGCAAATTCGTCAATATTTCATCCTACAGTCTGCTAAGTAATATCGCCCTCCAAATATATTAGTTATCTCTAAAATTATCACCAATATATAAAAACAATGATCTGTTTGTTTCAGTAAGTGAAGTCATGAAGATCGGCTTCATCGGCGGGGGCCGGCTGGCCTTTGCTTTGGCCAACGGGTTTATCTCAGCTGGTAAGTAAATATTGTCTATACCTAAACATCATGGATCTTACTACAAAAAAGTTAAACAGGCGATCGTCATGTGTTTAAGAAAATTTTGTATGGAGAATTTTCTAAAACACGTGATGATCGCGTATTTAACTTTTTTGTAGTACCTAAGTAAGATCACATCAGTTTAACTTAATTTTACAGTTTATTACAATGAATTTGTGTTACTGAAAGTTCTGGTTCTTCCTACCTATGCCCTTTAAAGATTTTATTCGCATTTTTCTTGGAATAGCCTCCGAAAAAGATGGTCGGAAATCGGTAATTAGATGATATTTCATGAATGTGCGAACAAAAACATTGGGAAAAGGACAGGAGGAATGAGGATGATAATTTATGAAAGTGGATAGATGGAGAGGAAGAACAAAGAAAAGATGGATGGATCGTCTGAAAGATGACATGAATAAGAAGGGAGTGAAAGTTAGTATGACGAGTGATAGAGATAAAAAGGACACAACAAGAAAAAGAGCTACTTTAGCTCTTATCAAGTACCTATTTTTCTCTTGTCTGTCTGTCTTTCCTACTCATACCTATCGATTTCGCAATCAAACAGAATTACTGTTTCAACTGGCCGTAATTAATAAACCATTTCAATCATACAGTTAATTAAGTGGCCATTGACTTCAGAAACAGATGACAAACAGTCAACTTTTAGTTCAGTAGGTTTATTTCCATCCTCACCTAATCTTTATCAGTGTTTACTCTGAAATTAAAACGATATTTCACAACACTTGTAAAGATGTGACGCAACACCGTCTATTCTAAATACGGAGATAAACAACTATTTTAAGCAGAAAGCTAAATTATATTTGAATAGTCTTCTAATCTAGCTACTTACTTGTTTGTTTAATAGGATTGAAAAACATGAAAAGATGATTAATTGTGGTCGTTTTGTGAATTCATAAACAAAACGTGATCATTGACCACTAACCACAATACAGTCACATTTCATACAAATAGAGATTTTTCTAGTAAACTCACTTCATGAAATTATCATTATTCTCCAACTTCTCTAAATGGTCGGCACAGTGGGTACCTATATCCAATGATATTATAATATATAATCTGAGGCCTATATCTTCCTATCTCAGTGTGAAGTCGTCTCACGATTAACATTATTCCCAGCCGTTTCTCCTTTCACAAAACCTATGCACCGTTTCTTTGATCGTCCCCAATAGTCCCCGTCTACATTCAGATTCATGCTCAGGATCTTTATAATTCCTCCAGATCATATGCCCTCACTACAACAGTCGGTTTCCAACAGAGTTTCTAAGTATATCCATACCTACTTAAAATACCATCTCAAAACGAGTTCAGGGAGAATGCGAATTGTGGGTCTTTCAGCCGAGACAGTCGATAATCTTGTAGCCAGTTTTATTCGGATTAACATTCAATAATAAAGGCAATAGTTAACATTTCTGTGACTCGTTATTTGTACACCAATTTATATATTTTGTCCTAATATTTCCCAGGTTTGGCAAAACCCGATGAGATCACAGCCAGCGTCCATCCAGCAGATGTAGTCAGCGCTGAAGCATTCAAGGTAAATCCATTGTTTTGGCAATCTATGCTAATATAATAAACAGGAAACATGTTTGTTTGTTTGTACCCTAAAGGCTCCAAAACTACTGCGGGTTGTTCGCGCGAGATACCTTGTCCCTGGCACACAAAGGGCTCCCGAAGGAACACGGTCGGTTTTAGTCAGTAAAAGTCTGACACTCCCTCACGCTGCCACCCACAGCGGGAGGGGTCATCTGATGATTTTTCATCGTTAAAAATAGAAGAAAAATAGCTCCAAACCTACTGGACAGATTTGAAAAATTCTTTGCCTGTTGACAAGCTAGACTATCCCCGAGTTGCATTGGTTATATTTTGTTCGAGTGCGGGAAGGAGTTCCACCGGGACGTGGGTGAAACCGCGGGAAAACAGCTAGTGCTTAAAATTTACAACATTGCCATGATAAATCAACACTTTTTCCTTCATTAAAATCTTGAGGTGATGTATGTATGTATCATCAATTATTCATCATACTATATTCTGCTAGATTTGTGCAGGAAAAACCGCAATATTTCAACAAAGAAATATACCTAAATATCTAGATTTCAAATGTCCCATTTGTTGTGTACCACGATTTATATAACCTTAGCAAAATAAGGATCTAATATTTGAAATAGGTTTTCAGTTATTGGTGTCAATTTATTCCGATTCAAACAATTTTGTGTGCAGTGGGTTACCTACTCCACCCCATCCAATTATAACGGGAATATTTAGGAACATAAAAATATTGAATGTTGATCAATCAATCATAATTTTGCGTGGTTCTACATTTAGCATTCGCAAGCTTTATGCTGTATGTCTAGTCTATACTGATATAATGAAGAGGAAACATTTTTATGTTTGTTTGTTTGTTCCTAAGGGCTTCGAAACTACTGAACCGATTTGAAATTCTGTCACTGTTGGAAAGCTACATTACCCCCGAGGAACATAGGCTATATTCCCACGGTACGCGAGTGAATCCACGGGAACACAGCTAGTAGCAAGTGCAATGGAAATAATATAAATAGATTTCATAAATCGAGGAGAAAAGGTCAATCGAAGAATCTAGCTGAATTGGTTTCCCAAGAAATAGTATTAAAAGTCTAAGGTCAATTATAGAGAAAAAAATTTTTCCTCTGTTAAGTCGGAAATAAACAGCAAGTTTGGTTATGCAAGTTAGGTTATATAAAATACAAACACTATACAATTTAAATAAAACACAAACTTATAGCACAGTTATATCGAAACCCATTCAGAGTTGTTGCCTTGACTTTGTATATAGTTATATAGATAAGAAATTACGTCTCACGATACGTCGATGTTTCTATGTAGCAGATAAAACGTTACGATTTAGAACAATATTGTTTAACTTTAACTCTTTAACTATGATTCAATAGGTAGATCGTAATTTAACTGGATTTCTATTATTACTCCACGTAACTAGTTTATTTGAAGTTATCATTTGTGTCAATGCCAAAGATAAGCTTTCTATGCTTATGTAAGAGATATTCAAGCAAATTTGTTTAAAATTGTTGGCTGATCGATAGATTGATCTTAGGAACTTAGGAGGACCAAGCCAGGGTGACTCTCACATAATTACAAAGAAATCAGGGAAGAGAAAAAGAATCAATTGGTATTACATAGAACACCAAACTGAAATTAATGTTTAGAATAAAAACCTCATATCGACACCTTAGAGTGAAAACCGTGTAAGAAACATAACTTTTAGAAAGAAGTTATAGTAATCGTATTTGCGACGTTTTCTTTCTAGAAATGCAATAAAAACGAAAACCGAGGTCTTCACTCTAAGGCGACGATATTGTTTCCATAACCATATCTTTGAAACGATTTTCAAGCTCATAGAAGACCCTTATTTTGAAAGACTCATAACGTACATTCTCTAAGCAAGCCCAATTTTGTATTTCCAGAAACTCGGAGCCACAGCGGTCTTCGAGAATAAACCAGTGGTGGAGAGATCTGAAGTAGTGATAGTATCAGTCAAGCCTGATGTGGTGGTACCAGTTCTGAAGGAGGTGAAGGAGTTGCCAGCTTCCAAGAACAAGCTGTTCATATCAGTGGCCATGGGTATCACTACTGCTGCTATTGAAAAGGTAAGAATGGGCCTTTTTTATGTGGACATAAAAAGAGAAGGGTTGTCTTAGTCTTACAGATCTTATCAAGTCTTAATCTTACTTAGGATATCAGATTGCTCAGGTAACTGGGTTGAGAAGGAAAGAGATAGGCCGCTTCTTGTAAAACACTGGTACTCAGTTGTATCCNCGCTGCCACCCACAGCGGGAGGGGTCATCTGATGATTTTTCATCGTTAAAAATAGAAGAAAAATAGCTCCAAACCTACTGGACAGATTTGAAAAATTCTTTGCCTGTTGACAAGCTAGACTATCCCCGAGTTGCATTGGTTATATTTTGTTCGAGTGCGGGAAGGAGTTCCACCGGGACGTGGGTGAAACCGCGGGAAAACAGCTAGTGCTTAAAATTTACAACATTGCCATGATAAATCAACACTTTTTCCTTCATTAAAATCTTGAGGTGATGTATGTATGTATCATCAATTATTCATCATACTATATTCTGCTAGATTTGTGCAGGAAAAACCGCAATATTTCAACAAAGAAATATACCTAAATATCTAGATTTCAAATGTCCCATTTGTTGTGTACCACGATTTATATAACCTTAGCAAAATAAGGATCTAATATTTGAAATAGGTTTTCAGTTATTGGTGTCAATTTATTCCGATTCAAACAATTTTGTGTGCAGTGGGTTACCTACTCCACCCCATCCAATTATAACGGGAATATTTAGGAACATAAAAATATTGAATGTTGATCAATCAATCATAATTTTGCGTGGTTCTACATTTAGCATTCGCAAGCTTTATGCTGTATGTCTAGTCTATACTGATATAATGAAGAGGAAACATTTTTATGTTTGTTTGTTTGTTCCTAAGGGCTTCGAAACTACTGAACCGATTTGAAATTCTGTCACTGTTGGAAAGCTACATTACCCCCGAGGAACATAGGCTATATTCCCACGGTACGCGAGTGAATCCACGGGAACACAGCTAGTAGCAAGTGCAATGGAAATAATATAAATAGATTTCATAAATCGAGGAGAAAAGGTCAATCGAAGAATCTAGCTGAATTGGTTTCCCAAGAAATAGTATTAAAAGTCTAAGGTCAATTATAGAGAAAAAAATTTTTCCTCTGTTAAGTCGGAAATAAACAGCAAGTTTGGTTATGCAAGTTAGGTTATATAAAATACAAACACTATACAATTTAAATAAAACACAAACTTATAGCACAGTTATATCGAAACCCATTCAGAGTTGTTGCCTTGACTTTGTATATAGTTATATAGATAAGAAATTACGTCTCACGATACGTCGATGTTTCTATGTAGCAGATAAAACGTTACGATTTAGAACAATATTGTTTAACTTTAACTCTTTAACTATGATTCAATAGGTAGATCGTAATTTAACTGGATTTCTATTATTACTCCACGTAACTAGTTTATTTGAAGTTATCATTTGTGTCAATGCCAAAGATAAGCTTTCTATGCTTATGTAAGAGATATTCAAGCAAATTTGTTTAAAATTGTTGGCTGATCGATAGATTGATCTTAGGAACTTAGGAGGACCAAGCCAGGGTGACTCTCACATAATTACAAAGAAATCAGGGAAGAGAAAAAGAATCAATTGGTATTACATAGAACACCAAACTGAAATTAATGTTTAGAATAAAAACCTCATATCGACACCTTAGAGTGAAAACCGTGTAAGAAACATAACTTTTAGAAAGAAGTTATAGTAATCGTATTTGCGACGTTTTCTTTCTAGAAATGCAATAAAAACGAAAACCGAGGTCTTCACTCTAAGGCGACGATATTGTTTCCATAACCATATCTTTGAAACGATTTTCAAGCTCATAGAAGACCCTTATTTTGAAAGACTCATAACGTACATTCTCTAAGCAAGCCCAATTTTGTATTTCCAGAAACTCGGAGCCACAGCGGTCTTCGAGAATAAACCAGTGGTGGAGAGATCTGAAGTAGTGATAGTATCAGTCAAGCCTGATGTGGTGGTACCAGTTCTGAAGGAGGTGAAGGAGTTGCCAGCTTCCAAGAACAAGCTGTTCATATCAGTGGCCATGGGTATCACTACTGCTGCTATTGAAAAGGTAAGAATGGGCCTTTTTTATGTGGACATAAAAAGAGAAGGGTTGTCTTAGTCTTACAGATCTTATCAAGTCTTAATCTTACTTAGGATATCAGATTGCTCAGGTAACTGGGTTGAGAAGGAAAGAGATAGGCCGCTTCTTGTAAAACACTGGTACTCAGTTGTATCCAGTTAGACTGGAATGGCAGATGATGATGATAATAAGACAAAGTTGCTCAAAAAAATCTTTAGGGCCTTGCGAAATTGTGTGTGGATGAATATTTGAACCTTAGGTTAACTATAGCTCCTAGCTTTTAGGTCGTCGTCCCTATGTTTTGGACTACATTATCTAGGTTCATACATATGGGCAAGCCAAGCAACCCGTATCTGCCAAATTTTACACTATTGTGATAAGGTTGAAGATCTATTTAAGGAATTTGACAGATTGCGGTAGGTTGATCTGCTAGTCTTTGTACCATTGTTGTGGTCAATGATCCTGCGACTTTCGTATTGTTTAGCACGTGCAAGATGTAACTAGGCTACATAAATTACAGTCGCTAATGCTTACTGCGTTGTCTGTCTGTTTATCAATGCAATCGTTGTCTCTTTATCAGTGCTTCAAGAAGATTACATAAAATAATGCCTGTTAACTATACTGAAGACAGACAATCGATTACCTATTCTTAAGATAAGATATCGATTTAATACTACAAAACCATGCATTACGAGTATTTATATCGAAGTGTTTGTTGTTGATGGAATTTATGTTAATACTGCATAACATGTACGGAAAAGCATTCCAATAGCTACTTAGATAGGCTTCAGGGATTATAAATATTGAAGTTGGCGATACTGATGGATGTCATGTAAAACTTAAACAAGATAAGAATGAAACACAAAGTTCTGGGCTTTGCTGTATGATGATGATGATTGATATCAGAGAAGAGAAATATCAAGATATTATCAAGCGTTTATATAAGCATTCTGAAAATCAAATTGGATCATACTAAAAATATTAAGTATGAATGTAGTGGGAATGAGAGGGAGAGGCAGACTAAAGAAAAGATGGATGGATTGCGAGTGACAAGGAGAAATGTAAGCGAAAAACATATTGCGAAGACCGCAAATAAAATTGGGAAGAGGGCAGGAAGATGATGATGACCATACTAAAAATTTACTTGGTTTTGGCGTTTTTTCTATCACAGCCTTGAAATGTTTCACAGGTATGTGGTTACGTGGTATTTCTTCATGTTTTGAAAAAGGGACGTAGACATGACTATGGGATTTCTCGTTTTATCTGTGCGTTTTGGGTTTTCTGATTACTAAAGGGATTAAAAACCTAAATGTCTTTGATCTCAACACTAGTAGGACTATAAAAGGATTAACTCTTATCACAATTTTTTATTGTTTTATTTGAAGTTGTTGACCTATGGTTTAAAAGTGTACACTTACCTTCATACGTGTTTATTATATTTTGTTTAGACTATTTTTGACATCAAATTCGCGTCATACAGGAACTGTGACGTACGCACCTACTTAGTTTGTCACACTGCTTTACCCTATCAGTAACCAAAAATTAGATTTCCATCATTGTTTTCAAGAATTATAAAATAGCGTTTTCATTATTGGGCAAGAAAATAAAAGAAACTGATTTATCCTAAGAGATACCTTGTCTAATTGTTGTTCTCTGACTGTGAACAAGCATTTGAGTGTATAAACAATGAGAATTTAGGTTGACTCCTTGTTAAAATATATTCTAGCTTGATAAGTTACCTATGTTATATAGTTACTTAGATTACCTAATCATTAATACATGAAGTACTCAATTTCAGCCCAAAGGAACTACAGCTGCAATTAAGTCGACAAAACGTTTGCCACAAGGAGCAATTCTTGGCCCTATTTTATTTTGAAAATTTAGAGTTAAGCATACGATGTAGAAATTATATGATGATAAACCATATAACATATCAGTAATTACACCTACCTCCCTTCTTCTTAAATTCTGCAATTTTGTCTAGTAGGTAGTTAATCCATTCAGGCCATTTTTGTCCATTAGTTAATGTATTCAGAATTTCTCGCTCGCCAATCTTTTTTATCATCACTTTATTCCTTACCTTACTAAATTCTTCTTCTCAATTCCAGGTGTTACCTGCAGAAGCTCGTGTGATCCGAGTGATGCCGAACACGCCAGCGTTAGTGCAGCATGGAGCTGCAGCCCTCAGCCGGGGCTCCCGCGCCACCGCTGAAGACGCCAAGCTGACGTCACAGCTGTTCCAGGCTGTTGGCACCTGTGATGAGGTCCCAGAGTACCAGATGGACGCTGTCACTGCGTTGAGCGGCAGTGGGCCGGCTTATGTAAGTTATATTTATTTGAAGTGATTAATAATGCTCTGATAGTCTTCCTAACACTGAAATAAATTTTCAAATCGGTTCAGTGGTTTGGGAGCCTTTAGGGTACCTACAAACAAACAAACGTTTCCTATTTATTGAATTTGTATAGATATAGATGAGATATGGCTTATTAATGCTTCTTAACGCAGCAGCTACCACGTACATCATGTTATTTAAACCTCTCACTCAACAAAACTTGACTAACAAAAACCTTCACTACGCAGATCTACATGATGATCGAGTCTCTAGCTGACGGCGGTGTCCGCTGTGGTCTTCCACGCGACTTGGCTCTCCGTCTAGCTGCGCAGACAACCCTGGGCTCTGCAGCCATGGTGAAGACTGGCACCCACCCAGCTGTGCTTAAGGATAATGTGACCAGCCCTGCTGGCTCCACCGCTGATGGGACTTATCATTTGGAACAGAACGGTAAGGGCTTTGACGAATACCAGCTGTCGTCTCTATGTACAGACGACAGCACATCAAGTTACCATACAAGGTACAATCTGTTTTTTGCAATAGATTTTCAACCTTATCACAATAGTGGAAGGTTAATGTTCGAATGGTAAAGTTTGTCAGATAGGGATAGGCCTGACCTGCAGTCGTCTGTACCACCTCTAGGTACTTTTTTGGTCGACACCAAAATCTGTTTGCTAGGCGTCATGAAAGGTTCTATTGTCATAATCTTTTTTGTTTACATTAGATTTGGCTATGTTTTGGCTGTCATGGTAAGATCCACTTGCATTTTTTCAGGATTTTTTTAGCCTCACTTGGTCATTACAATTTACTTTGTATTTGGGGTTACCATACCCAAAGGGTAAATAATAGTAAATATTACTAAGACTTCGCTATCCGTCTATCACGAGGATGTTTCTCGTGAACCATGAAAGCTAGCGAACTGAAATTTTCACAGATGAGTTATTTCTGTTGCCGCATTAACAACAAATACTAAAAACTATAATAAATTAAGAATTTTACGTGATTTTTTACACGGAACCCTTGCCTTAGTTAGACTCGCCGGTATTTTTTAAATATTATATACGTTATCTACATTCATTTAGTATATTATCAACAAGATACTTGTTTTTTTTTTAATTATTTTGTCTTAGGGTCGATTTATACTAGCGCAGAGTCGAAGCGCATCGAAGCGTCTATCCAAAACTGAACATAATAAATTCAACCTTAACTCCACAGCGTAATGCACACATTACTTCGGAGAATTTAAAAAGACGCGCGCATTCGTCGGAATTCGCGCGTCTGCGCGCGAATAACGCTGATTGGTGCGCGCGCATTCTCGTGTATCCACGCGCCCAATAGCGAACCAACGCGTCATCAGTCGGAAATTGGCCTGCGTCGCCGGTGTTAATCACAATGGACTCGGACGAAAAATTCGCGCATTCGTGCGGCTTCGCTTTAGTTGCAAAAAATTTGACGCTTCGATGCGCTTCGACTCTGCGCTAGTATAAATCGACCCTTA
>NWSH02000162.1:2070081-2081311 GCA_002382865.2 Heliothis virescens | reverse complement strand
CTTCAGCATCTCGAAATACAGTAGCCATTAGTTTGCCTGCCAACGGTCGCACCTTGAATTTCCTCGGAGGCTTTTCCCCTTTAAATATCCAGTGCACTGACTCTTGCTTACTTCAGGGTCCCATTGGTGAATCCAAGTTTCATCACAGGTCACTATTTACTAGATAATTTCTACCTCCTTGTCCTTTACTAAATCTAAAAATGCTTTGAACTATCAACACACCTTTCCTTAACAAACGCGGTTAACATTTTTGGCACCCATCGAGCTCTGACCTTGGTCATCACCAAATATTCATGAATTATTTTATTAATTTATTCTTTGGTAATGCCCACATTTTGACCTATCTCCCACTGTTTGATTCGTAGTTCTGCCAGTATTAATTTATTCGCTTTCTCGACGTTTTCTGCAGTGACTGCAGAAATTGGCCGCCCGCTACAGGGATCATCTTCCAGGCTCTCGCGGCCATGTTTAAATTGCTTCGGCCAAAATTTTTTCACAAAATCTGAAGGACAAGAATCGCCGGATATCACAAGCATTCGCTCTCTAATCTGCGTCAATGTATTTCCTTCGTGACTGAGGAACTTAATCACAACATGATGATCAATTTTGAGCAGTTTCTTATTTTCTTCCGACATGTTAAGAACAAAGACGCGCCAAAAAAAATGTATTGTAATAAAACAAATGAATGTTTTTATGTTCGACAAAATAATAAACACAGAATATAAAAAAAAATAGGCTAGTTCAATTTTCAAAATTTTCTTGAACAAAGTAGATTACTTATCAGCCTCCCCTCGTATAGATTAAACAAAAATTAAGTAACAGATAAATTAATAGCATTTTATCTAGTTGGATTACAATAATTTTGAAAATATTTATTAAGTATTTACCGTTAATAGGGAAGATTGTTTTCACTGTACAAGTCATGAATAATAATTAAATCTTCATTTAAATTGAGTGAATTAGTACAAATGTTTAAATTAGCAATTTATACACTTCTGTCAATAACAACCTCTAGGAAAAAAAAAATCGGATTTCAGTGTGTTATAGTAAAAATGATCTGTGATGCAGGAGAGATTACAGAATCTATATAAATATAATAATGGGGAAACATGTTTTGCCTGTTTGTTTGTGTGTTTTAATGTTGGGAAACTACATTTTCCCCAAATGACATACAGGCCATATTTTGTCTGGGAAATACTTTCATAGGGATGCAATTGGAATCCCAGGAAATAACTTCATCATCAGATTTTTTTGTCCCATTGCTGGGCACAGACCTCCTCTCACACAGAGAAATAAGGAAATAACTAGTGTTAAACAAATTCATTTTAAGAAAATTAATAAACGTTTTAAGAAAACATCCATAGTCTTCTTAATGAGAACATAATATTGTGCCAAACTACGCCACACGACCAGTTGGGCGGCCATTACTTAGGTTTAAAGATAGCGTTAAACGGGACATGGTATCGTTTAACATTGACCCGAACATCTGGGATAAAGTTTCTGGTGACCGTGATAAATGGAGGAAAATATTATCAGATGGGATAGTCGCGCATGATAATGCCTGGTTCGACCTGCTCTCCCAAAAGCGCGACCTACGTCACCAACGAATGGCACAACCTCCAACGTCACCGGGAACACAATTCGTTTGTCGACTTTGCGACCGGCGTTGTCGCTCCCGCATAGGCCTTGTTAGCCACCAGCGCAAGTGCCAAAAGCAAATAATTTAACACGGTTGCTGTTTCAATCATCTGTCATAGATGTTAGAGGCCACTGATGATGATGATGATGATACTAGAGATGAAAAAAAGTAACAAAAACTATTTAGGCTGAATTTAATTGACTAAGTAAATGATCCCTACTAATATTATAAATGCGAAAGTAACTCTGTCTCTCTGTTACGCTTTCACGCCTAAACCATTGAGCCGATTTTGATGAAATTTGGTACAGATAGAATAGACCTTGAGGAACAACAAAGGCTACTTTTTATCCAGGTACGGGAAATAGTTCCCTCGGTAAGCGGGCGAATCCGCTGGCAGAAGCTATTAATAATAAAGTGTTTCATTGACCTTGAAAATAAAGGAATACCTATTAATCATCATCTGCCTAGCCTTTTCCCAACTATGTTAGGGTCGGCTTCCAGTCTAACCGGATGTAGCTGAGAACCAGTGTTTTACATGGAGCGACTACCTGTCTACCTCCACAACCCAGTTACCCAGGCAACCTGGCACCCCTAGGTAAGACTGGTTGTCAGACTTTCTGGCTTCTGACTACCCGTAACGACTGCCAAAGATGTTCAAATGACAACCGGGACCCACTGTTTATTGTCTTCCGAAACACGGAAGAACTCGTAATGACAAGATGGTCACCCATCCACGGACCGACCGCGCCAAGCGTTGCTTAAATACCTATTAATCATACATCATAAAGTATTAAAACGTTTTTCATTGAGTGTGCACTTGTGTGTAAAACCTGGGTTTCCCCCATACAACATTTTGCGAGTTGGAGGAATTTTGCATCATAATATCAGGAAGATTGAAGATTAACATTGATTCCAGGAAATTACCTTTTGCAGACTGCTTTTTGGAACTTTTTGAAATATAAAAATAATAGCACATTTGTAATATAATAATAAGAAGGAAACATGTTCTCTTGGACTGATATGAAAAGTTATTTCACTGTTGGGAAGCTTGGTTATTCCCGGGTAAGATAGACTATATTTTATTCGGGTATGGCCAGTACTAGTATAGAAACTGTGGGAAATAGTTACAAACAACTATGTAATTGTTTAGTTGGAAATGGATTGGTGCAAAAATTCTTCACCAATTTTGAAAATTATTTTTACCAATAGTAGCCACATTACAGAGTATGAAAAGTAGTTTCTTTGAAACACTGGTGGAACTTCAGAACAGTTAGTTTTCAATATTTAACACAAGTAGCTTTCAACATTTCTTAAGAAACCTTGATAGGTCTATAGGAAAATATGAACTTTTGACTTGACTAGGAACCGGACAGAGTAGAAATATTGAGTGTTGTGAGGGTTTTTTAATAAAATCTGGGGTTGTAATGGTAGTAGTTTAGAGATCAGTTTTTCTTCAATATCTTGATATAAATATTTCACAGCTTCAGAATGAAATGATTATAAAAAATATCCCATGATAATATGACGATGAAGTTGGAATCATGTTGCCCAGGTTTAAAATAACAAGCTGTTTGTTCAATTTTGCAGGTAAAAAGGATTGCATAAAAGATATGGTTTATTTATATCACAAAAGTCAAGGAAGGGATCTTACAATGAATATATTCAGAGATTTCAGTTTTCATTGAAATATTGTTTTCAAACTTTTTCACCAAGGCATGACATACATGAAATTCTCAAGTATATGTTTGATATATTTTTTAATAGTTGTTTTTTTAATTGTATCAGAACTTGTGCAGATATATGTTGATGAACCTATTAAATGAATAAATATTTCTAGTATTTGCAGTGTTAGGAGAGAATGTCATTATAATTAAACTCTTCTTAGCATATGGGTAAGAAAATAGTCTTCTTTGCCTATATGTCTGTTTGTGATCGACTCAAAAACATATTTGCATGTCTGAAACAAGCAAACCTTCCTTAGGACCAGTTGAAAATCAGCATGAGGCACTAGCTGTCTGGCTTCATACTGAACTGGACCTATTTCACACTCATTCCCATTCTTCTAGTATGAATTTCTTCCTATTTGTGTTGGTTTTGTGACAATGGTATTTTTTCTTTCATTTTTCATGTAATTTTTGTGAACTGATAGTGATTCATGGGGATTTTTAATGTAGGAAGGGTAGGCAGCTAGTTTGTCCATATTAATGTCAGCATCACAGCCAAAAACATTCACTGCTGGATAGACGCCTCCTCTAAGCCCGGGATTTGCTCATACTCACTACACTTTGCCAAAACTTTCAAGGGATTTTGGTAGCGAGAAGGGTTGAAACCTCATGAGAAAGAAATTATCTTTTGTTTTCTCTTTTATATCAAGAAGAGTGTTGGAAATGTGACTTAATAGCTTTACAAATATTGTTTATGGCTTACATACTTAGCTATAACAGTAATAATGCCATTTTGACTAGCAATTTAGCAGAGAATCAATTTCGGAGAAAAAAAAAATAGAAACTTCTGTATTAAATTCCAAGGTTCCCCATCAATATCAACAACCTTAAGATTATTTATAGCAAATAATAGAGTATTTGCAATTTACAGTTAAACTACTATAATAGAAAGTACAGGTCTTGAACAACAAGGTCACTTTATGATGCAAGTGCTTCAAAAATGTAAAGAACCATGATTATTTGTCCCATTTAAGGTGCAAACCAGCGTAATAACTAAGGTGGCCAGGTGTAGTGATAGCCAAATCGTATGGAAAGCGTGTGTTATGTTTATAAACACCTACGACCCCTGCAGCAATGATGTAATTCATTTTATGTGAGGTTAACATCTTTCCCACCAAAATATTCCTCAAGATAATGCAATAGGTTACTGCAGCGACCTAAATGAACACCCCAAAGCGAGGCGTACGAGATTAGTACGTACATATAGAATGAATTATTACCTTTGGATTCTATAGTTGGTGTATGTTTGGGATCCGTTGACACACTTGTCCCGTATCCCTGTTGTGACAGTTTTTTACACTCGCTTGCGGTACGACGGCGTTTAGCACCTTCGCCGGCATCTTCTAAGCTGCTGGAGTCACAGTAATCGTCAACGAAATCGCGATTTTCACTAACTTTTACGTGGGTAACTCTCGCTTCGTTCGACGACGCCATTGTCCGACAGCTATAGATGTAATCACGTCAAAATAACCACTGTTTTTCAATTAAACATCGACGGATCTGAACAGTATTATCTTAACAACACGTATAGCTTTTGGAATTACATATAATGATTGGAAACACATTGATTACGAATAAAAAACAACTTGCGACGCCATTTCTCGCTACCTCGCACTTTTTTTTAATTTTTTGTGCAATAGAAATTCGTACATGAAATCGTGCAAAGACAAACGTTCTATACTGCCAAGTGGATTAATCAAAGCTTTTAAAATGTATGTGATCATACTTATTTTTATTACAAGTATAATTTATTAATTATTTTGTGTAGCATACTAAAATCTATAAAATAAAAATATTTACACTCCAGAAATGATTTATAATTAAATAGTCGCAAGCGCCATCTATTATTACTTATAGTAAACTTGATCACACCATGAGTCATGAAACTTTCACAATTTTTTGAGGTTATACGTCTACACAATACGCCGCTAGATGGCATTAACAAACCTAGCGGTTTAGTGAGTCATTGAAGGAAACTATGAATCATTTTTCCATTGTTCGAGTTTTAGCAACAGTAATCAATTTACCTGTTAAATATCAATTATATATCAGAAATAATATGGCTTTATAGTATTTTATACATACTTTACATAAGTGGCTTTTGATAGATAATTGGGTACCCAGAAACAGTAAGATACAAGGTTTAACTTATCATAGTTATCATGGAGGAATTGAGTAATACACAGGTGCCTACTATATTCACCTATAGGTGTATGTTTGTTTATTTGATACCTTTACTATGCACTATCTCCATAAACTAGGTAGATAGGTACTACATACTTACTTACATATAAATTCTAGCTATTTGTAAGTAGAAAGCCTAAAAACCTGTGGTGCAGTGGTTACGGCAGAAGGTTCGGGTTCGATTTTAAGTCTAGCAAGTACCTACCAATGAAACTTTTCTAAGTAGGTAAGTAAATGATGTATGTATACAGTCGACAGCAAGTCAGTGTACACAAATCTGTCAAATTTCTGTGATCGATTTTCGACCTTATCACAATAGTGGAAGGTTAATGTTCGATTGGTAAAATTTAACATATATGTATGACACATCTTGGGTACACTGACTTGCTGTCGACTGTACTTTCTAAGGTATCTTGTACTACATCAATGACTAACGAAGAAAGGAAAACATCCTTGAGGAAAAACGGACTTGATCAGTCTGCATATCCGTCTCAAGGAAGCGTGATGACTAACATTTTGACCACAAACACAGGCTGACAGGCTCATAGAATCGAAGTCAAGGACAAACCCGTAGTAGTCTATTTTTTGTTAAGGCCTGTTAACATACTTCAAACTACCCTTTTTTAGTGGGATATCATTCAATGACCTGATTGAATGATTGTCCCTGGATCTACAGAAACAATTTTGGAAATTATTTTACGGAAGCGTTTATTTGCGAGTTTAATGACGATATAGGCTCAGGCCAAAAAGCGTAATATTTTGAGTCGTGAGTCGCAGAATTTCTGTCGCAGAAAATCGTTACAAACAAAAAAGACAACTCATTTTGCGTTGCCGTGTGAATCAAATAGGACTTTTGTATGAAACCGAATGTAACAGATTTTCTGCGACCGAAATTCTGCTACTCGCACTCACAAAATTACGCTCGTTAGGTTTCGACCATAAGAAATTTCTTCGGGTACTTGAAGCAGCACTTCTTCGGAGACGCATATGAAACCGCCAGACAGCCAATAAAGGGCCACTGACATTACGATTGAAACCCTATTGTCTAATAGAGAAGCAAATAGTTTGTTTAGGCAGTAAGTAGTACCTTCCTACTCTCTCTTTTTAGGAGGTTGGAAATCATCCAAATCCCGTTGTGACTAAACAATTTTTCGAAGAAGTCAGATTTCTAAGATTTCTTCGAAAAATTGTGTGATAATTTCGCAGAAAATATTTTATTAACAAGTAGATACTGCAGCAAAGCTGGGCTTTGCTGTTTATCTGCTTCGTCTGCTAATAAATAAAAATAAAAAAAAATCTTGACGGATTTACAATTGCAGGTTCCGTATTTCGAAAGGCACGATAAACTGGTGGGTCCCGGCCATAGTCCCGGCTGTCATTCAAACATCTTTGGCAGTCGTTACGGGTAGTCAGAAGCCAGAGAGTCTGATAACCAGTCTTACCAAGGAGTATCTGGTTACCCTGATAGGTAAATGGGTTGTGGAGGTCAAATAGGTAGTCGCTCCATGCTCCATGCAGCTAAGAACAAGTAGCAGCAAGAACAAGCAGCATGCAGCTAAGTGTGTAAAACACTAGTTCTTAGTGTGTTAAACACGACCCTAACATACTCGGGTATAAGCCGGAGTTGAGGTTGAGCAAGGAGTTCACTATCCTGAACTCCCATGAAAATGAACCTGGTTGTATGGTACAGACGCCAGCATAACAACCTACATCAATCTGACAAATTTCTTCAATAGATTTTTAACCTTATCTCAATAGTGGAAGGTTAATGTTTGATTGGTAAAATTTGACTTATTCGGGTAGGTTGGCTTGCAGTCGTCTGTACGTACACCATGGATTCCCCAGGAGCTGGATAATTTTCAAATTGCCAGATAATTTCTATTACATTAGGTATGGTAATGGAATACGTATGTGCTTTGGGGAAAGTCCAAACACAGTCATGTATCTCACATATGTGATTGATTTCACGACCGCTTTTTATATGACTAGCCGTTTTCCCGCGGTTTCACTCGCATCCCGTGGGAATTACTGCCCGTACCCGGATAAAATATAGCCTATGTCACTCGTGAATAATGTAGCTTTCGAATGGTGAAAGAATTTTTAAAATCGGTCCAGTAGTTTTTGAGCCTATTCATTACAACCAACCAAACAAACAAACAAACAAAGTTTTCCTCTTTATAATATTAGTATAGATAAACTAGCTCCCGTTCGCGGCGTCACTCGCGTTAAATTTGGAGTCAAAGTCCTGGGTAGCTATCTGACAGATAATGTCATAGAAATATTTTTAACGTTGACTATTTTTCCACAGCATTTATATCTAGAACTTTACCTGGAACCTGTGGATCGAGCCCACAGTGTTTTATTTTTCGTTGATAACAGACAGAGTGTGTGTACCGATTTTTTTCTTCCTACCCTGAAAACTGCGAAAAGTCCCATACAAATCTTTACTCCCTGAGGGGCTGGAGCAGATTTACAAGAAAAATAATACACTCTTTGCCCCTAACTTAATAATAGCCATACCATACCAATTTTTAGCCTTATACCTTGAAAATTGGAAAAGCTGAATTGTTGTATGCTAACTTCCCTGCTAACTCCCTAGGTTAGGGTAATGGGGGGTTGAAAAGAGACAAAAATTTTGCTTATGTCATTCTCCATCCCTTCAACTATCTCCACTTAAAAAAACAATTCGTCGCTCCGTTATGCCGTGAAAGACGGACAAACACACAGTCACACACACTTTCCCATTTATAATATTAGTACTTATGTATAGGTAAAATTATTGTTTATATAAAGATTTTTCTGAAATGATTACGATTTTTAGTAATGTACTTTTTGTTATTAAATAGTTTTTAGACCGATTCAGGGTATTTAATTTAGGTATCAATAATTTTATCAAAGTTTGTTCGCATGACCTTAGTGTCAGTTACTGTAAATTTTGTAAAACTATTATAATTACTTAAATTAATACTAAAGAAGGATGCTCTTGTCTATTGCATGGATATGAATCCCTTTACATCTGAGGACCCTTCATCATCAGTCATTTTCATTTTCCCAATACGGGACACTCTAGCTCAAAGTCAAATGGCAATTTCGGACTTTCTAAAGTCCAGGCTTCCTCGAGGTGTTTTCCTTCGTCTTCAGTCTGCTATTGCTGTCTAAGTATGTACCCTGATATGCACTTTTGTATTTAAGTACCCATAAATCAAAAATGTGGCCCGCTAAATGCAGTCACATTTTATTTCCTAAGGGGATCCTAAAGGAAAAATATGTCTTGACTATTTAAAGGAATCTCAGTATTTAACCGACTTCAAAAAAGGAGGTTCTCGGTTTCACCTGTATGTAGGTAGGTACCTATGTATGTATGTTTGTGCATGATTATCTCGCGTTTGGCTCAACCAATTCTTTATTTTATTAATCCTTCGCATACCATACCAAACCACCAGCATTGTAACACAAAACTTTGTTGACATTAATAACACATAACAATAATAACATAATCAAACAAGATGGCTGACTAGGCACGCGTAAACGTGCCATTCTGCCAAATAAAACATATTAGAAACAATTGTTTAGCCGACGTTGCAAAGTGAGGTTATGTTTGCGAATCGCTAATGATATATGTACATATCTACACGTAGTGGCATTTTGATGTAAAGACGAGCTTTGGTTTGGGTGCCTTATAGCCGCCGAGACACTGGTGTTGAATAATCAAGTGATTGGTTTTGTAAGGCGTGGAATTTATTGCTGAGGATCACAATGTTAATGTTTTTAAAATGACGCTCAGTTAACTCAGAATTTTATGGTGCAGCCTTTTAGCGTAATTAAAGGTATCTGGAAGGAAAATGCGAGAAAAAAATTGAAGTTTAAGAGTTACTTATAGAAAACTGACTACTCGATTTTTCAGATGAAGTGATGATTTGGTAAATAATCGTTAAGTAATTAATATCTCTAGTCACAAGGAAGGACTGCCTCGTTGGTCTAGTGGTCGAATAGCGCGACTGCCGATCACAGGTCTCGGGTTCGATTCCCGGGCCCGGCCGAAACGCCTTGTGGGTTTTAGAAACTTTCACAAAGCAGCCTGGAGTTTGGAAGTTGGTGATGCCTGGGAGCCCCGTGCCTGGGAGGGCACATAAAGCCGGCGTCCTCGACTGCTACTCAGCAATCGTATATAAATCCACGTCAGAGGCCGTCAGGCGGATTTGAGAAAACTCTGACACTAGTGCTTGTTAGGTGATTAAACCTGCAGCTCACTCGATAAGAAGAAGACTAGGAAGGAGAATTTTGGTCACATTATTATACCTTTAATTACCAATAAACAAAAACCTTTGAAAACCTTAGCAAACGAAAGAAAATTATTGCTCAAGTAAACGTTACCTATGGATGGAGGACCACATACGCACACACGCACAAACTCAAATTACGTCATATTATGTAAGCGACATTGGTCGTAAAATTTGAGTTCATTAGCAGTCTGGTCGACGGTCCGAGATTCGATTCCCGCCTGTTAAAATTTGTATGCCGTAAACACAACTATATGACCATGAATTGTATAATTTGCAAATCTGATGTTACTGGAACGACATAACTGATATTGTTGAATGGAGATATAACTGGGTGCGTAGAAGAATCTAAATATCTAAAACATTGTTGCTGGGGAGTTTGATACGCATCTGTTCTTCTCAATAGCAAAGCATAAAGGGTTTTCCTGAAATATAAATTTTCCTCTAATAAAAAAACTGCTGATCCGGTCTTTGTAGCAGAATGATTTAGAACAGCTCAGCTCTCATATTTTCCACGTCAGAGGCCAGGAGGCGGGTTTGAAAGAACTCTGAAGACTTTTTAAGTGATAAAACCTGCAATTCACTCGATAAGAAGAAGAAGCACTTATATTGTAGTATTTAAGGTTTTTTAGTGATTCCTAGAGCCCCTTATAAGAAAGGTAACATCGACCCTGTTTGATGGACTACATGCATTTACATAATTTCTCAAATCTCCAGTTTCAAATACGTAAACCATATTTTTCTTCCTTTATTTTATAGAACCCGATTATTTTGAGTATTCATGATGGGACAGCAGTCGAATCACTATGTTGTTTCTTTTAATTTTCATCATGAAAATCTATCTTTATTTCATGAAGCATGAAAAAGTCACAGCGTTAGATACATAGGTACTAAACCGGCTTTGGCTGCGGGATTGTTCGAAAGAGTTACCACAGCCCTGGTACACAAAGGGCTCCAGACAGAACAAAGATGGGTTTAGTCAGTAAGAATTTGTCACTCCCTTTCGCTGGACCAGCGGGAAGGGTTATCTGACGATTACCCGTTTCGAAAAAAATACGAATCTGTCCCATTTGTCTTGTTGGGGATATTCAGTGTAATGATAAACCTATTCTTTGTTTGTATTTATGTAATTGAAGGAATGAATTAACAAATACTAAAGGAAATAATCAGTTACCAGCAATAATGGACGGATCCGAGTTACCTATTTTCGTGTTTACACAATACTTCATCGTTACGATAAAAATGTTTCTACCTGTGTCTGAGTATTGGTTGGTAATCAATATTGTTCCCAGGATTTCCGAATCCCGGGTGAACTTTCATTATGCTCCGAGATATACTTACCATCTATTTAAAAGGTGCAAGTCCTCTTCCTCTCTTTTTTTTTTTTTTTTTTTTTTTTTTTG
>NWSH02000162.1:2057129-2067337 GCA_002382865.2 Heliothis virescens | reverse complement strand
GGGGGGGGGGGGGGGTTCTTCCTCTCTATGCTTCGATACATTCCTTTGAGCCTTTTTTAGCGCTTAACACTCAAAGTAATTTTAGAATTTGTAACGTAAGGAAAATTACCACGCGAGGAGACTGTTTTTCTCAGCTCAACCTCATCCTACAAGAACTATTTCACATGAAACACCGGCTATAAAAATATCCTCTATGTCCTTAACAGCCCTTCACTAGGCATACTTACCAAACTTACCACTTGTTTCGTTTACTTGGTTTTGCGTCTTTCAGACTTTGCCACAATACTTACGACCTCCGATTACATATCTGAAGCAAACTAGGAGTTCCTTCACCAAAGGGCTGGCCTATTAATTAATTATTAAATCTTTATTTTCAGATAACAGTGATCCAGATACTTCGACCACAAGATTAGCTATAATATATAGCAATATTGGATAGCAATATTATATAATATATAATATTGCTATCCAGCGTGGCAATGCAGCCAGCCTTTTGGGCACGATTCCCGCTGACATCGATGCGGATAAGATTTTTGAAGCGTCCTTTTTTGTTGTTTATTATTTTAAGTTAGTTTACTTTATATAACTTAAAGCGATCAATCCAGATTTTTCCAGTGCTAGAAGCCTGGCTACGTAACCTATATCATTCTTAGTACAACAGGTTATGTCCTAGGTATCCAAGATTTAAAATGATTTGTAAGGAACAACGGGAGAGAGATATTTGATCCCTCATTATTCATCATTAGGAGACCAGGTACAGCTTATCCCAAGGTCTAAAAGCATGCTGATTATATTCTGTTTACGCAGACATTTTACTATGTCATCGTTTACTTCCATAAATTTTTATTGGCATAGATTAAATACGAGTATGTATTGACAAAACATTGCATTTACTATATAAATATTATACATAGGTGAATTCCCGCCTCAATACCGTTTTGTAAAATACTCGAAGGCTTTTTAATTAAATATTTATTTCCTTAATTATGAATATTTGATTGTTATTTAAGGTGGAGTAAAAATACTTGGGGATTGTCGGGGGTCAAGGTGACTGAAAAGGGGTCATTTGCATTAGCCTATCCTTGGGAAAATGATACATTTTTCACAGAAAATAAGTCATAAATTCTAGATCATCATAATCTGCCTAGCCTTTTCCTAGCTACATGTTGGGATCGGCTTCCAGTCTAACTGGCAGCCGCAGAGTACCAGTATTTCATATGGAGCGATTGCTTGTCTGAACTTCTCAGAAAAGTTACTTGGGCATCACGACATCCCTTGGTCTAAAGATCTGCCAAAGAAAAACGTCAATATTAGTTCAGTGTAATTCCCTGATTATTTTAATAGGATAACCTGAGTTTTCTCTTGTTTTCAGACTATTTTGATGTCTATGCTAGAAGGTAAACCAAGTAACTCTGGCCGGGGCTGCGGGATTGTTGGAGAGATTTACCGTGGTCCAAGTACACAAAGGGCTCAAAAAGGAACACGGCGGGTTTTAGTCAGTTTTAGTCTGACACTCCCTCACACTGTCACCCACAGCGGGAAGGGTCATCTGATGATTTCCTATAGACAAAAAAATATCTCTTACTGAATAATTTAATTAATTATTCGGACACATGAAGTATGCTTTAAATTACTTATTTAAGTTCCTAAGTATTCACCTAAAAGCTGAAACCACAACAATAGTGTGTATTTAATCGCAATAAATAAATAAAACCAGGCAATATAAATATACTACTTTATCAACTAATATTCATTGCATCATTACTGAAATTAAAATAATATCAATTTCAGGAAGAATTTCAGCCTAAAATATTATCCTTAATTAATCTTAGTATTAATATTATTTACCTGTTTGCATATTTTTACCGGCTTAAAGGCCTTGATGATTTTGGCCTTGAATGTAAATAGGACTTGGGAACCAAATTATATGTAGTACTTAATATTTTATTTTGAACTACGTAGATAGGAATCCCGACTAATATTATAAATGCGAAAGTAACTCTGTCTGTCTGTCTGCCTGTCTATTACGCTTTCATGCCTAAACCAGAGAGCTGATTTTGATGAAATTTGGTACAGAGATAGAATAGATCCTAAGGAACAATATAGGCTACTTTTTATCCGGGTACAGGAAATATTTCCCTCGAGAAGCGGGCGAGGCCGCTGACAGAAGCTGGTTAAGAATAACTCGAAAAACTCACGCAACTTGTGATAATACAATCTAAACGCGTAACTAATTAGCAAAATGTTTAATCTCTTAGTAAATTATAATTGTTTGTTTAAACAATTTACCTGTTGTTACAACAATATTGTTAAAATAGGCATTATCCTAGTTGCCGGCCGAAATATTAATCATTATTTTATTTATCTAATTTATGGTATTATTAAACCGTTTTGTTTAAGCTTGCGGTTTACAGTTACGTAATTAACTAAATAACAATAAATACCTAGAAGGTATTCGGCATTTAGTACCAAATACATCATCTGCTAGGTTGGATAAAAGTTGCTATCAAACGTGGTAATGCTGAGAGCCAGGGTACGTTTTCAAAGGGTGGCGATGAGGACGAATTTTTAGATGCCATATTCTAATTATATGTATTGAATGTATCCTACAATTTACACACTACACCTCCTTATAAAACAAAATTAAAACTACTTTTAAACACTACAAACTAAAATAAAAAATGTATCTAAAAGAACATGAGTGATGTTAGGCGTCGAAGTACTCCTCCACATTATCTCCACGTCCTAGGATAAGTTGGTATGTGTTTTAAAATATATTAACCTATCCCAGAAGGCGTCTTCAAATCCTCAAAAAAACCTATGTAAATAAATACTTCATCTGCTTCTCACGTTGTGAGGATTTTTTTGAGCATGAATGTGGATGGATTGGATGGATGATTGTGTAAAAGTCGATAGGTATGGCTGGGTAGAATGTTACTTGTAAGATCACGGCTGATTGACCAGCATGGAAGCAGAAAAGAAAAAAAAAAGGAATACTAATATAAATAATAGCGATTTCATCCACGTCCTTTGGGTACTATTTACTACACACGGATAAAAAATGAATTTGGTGCTGACTGACAGTCTAGAACCTGAGAAAGGACATAGGCTAGATTTTTATCCGTGTGAGGGAAGTAGTAGCCTCGAGGATCAGGGATCAGGATCGAGTTTTAACCGCTGGGAAGTAGTTAATTTTAATTAAGTTGTTTGTAAAGATACGAGCAAATCGTGTCATTAATTCAAAGATTGAGGCCTACGGCAATAATCTTTATATTTTAAAACTCAACATATTTATTTAAATGTCGATACGTTCATACGTAGACGTTTTAGCATAAGCAACCTTGAAAAAGTAGCAAAATATTACATTTGTCCTCAAAGTTTATTAGATTTTTGGAATGTTATAAAGTCTGAAATAATGCTATGCTAATCTACGCTTTATTGTATTTTGGGAAGTAACAAGTTCTGTTCGAATTGTAAGATAATTTTATTAAACTTAAAAAATGTTTTTCTTATAAAACTATTAATCTATCATTGTTATGATGAGCAAGACTAATAAAATAGACAGTTCACTCCCTTTTTTAAACACAAGAAAAAAAAGTAGGAAAAATGTGTCATGAAAATGCTGAAAAAAAGACAGTTTAACTCTACAGCGAGTTTGTAACTTGGGAAGCTAGAAGTTATACGATAGACAGCGCAGTAAATATTTTGTGTTTAAAAAAATCTAGTACAATAAAAATGTCTCTATTGCTTCTTTAGTGTTCAGTAGATTATTTTAGTCAAAATCTTCAACTGAATCTAGTCTGAGAGATTTGACCAATCTTTTACGACTAAGTTAGTAATTAATTCTAAAATAATTATTCTGATTAGCTGCAGTATAATAAGACTAAATAAAATAAGCATCTATTAAGTACATAAACTAAACTAGCAGAAAGACTACGTCGTAATAATACGAGTTAATTCCAAACTATTACATTGGACGGCGAATGCACGAACATGACTCCATATTTTTACCCGGTAAACAAAAACAATGTATAAATAAACGACATGGCCGCTTACAGAACAAAACCAAAGAGAAAATACCAGAGACAAGGTGTTTCAAATCAAAGGAGGTTCGTTGTAAAGATAAAAAGAAACAATTATGACTATTAAAAAGGTTTGAATTGTAAGCGGTCAGCTAGTTTTAAAAATAAATCGCGAACGGCGTCCGCCTCGTTCGCGTTCCACATTCGAAATAATAATTGTATTAAGGAAACATGAGCGGCGCGCATGTGTTTGTTTGTTTGTTTACCCGCCGGTGACGTCATATGTTTATTCTCGCGGGGAGGTCGGGGCTGCATGGTGCTGCTAGTAGTTTTGTTTTATTTTTTTATCGATTTCTTGTAAATGTATGAGTGTTTTGTTGCGTATTTCGATAATTTGAGATTGAAATGGTATGGTTTAAGGGTGAGTTTTGCTAGGCTTTCAGAGTAAAAGTTAAAAGTTTTCTCGATATAAGATATTCAAAAGAAAATTCAAATAGGTTCGATATGAGCAAGATCATCCACTGCACTTTTTATGCCATCGGTTTTCCAGCATTGTGGAACTAAGAGACGTGTATACATATCCCTGAAAAAAAAATTTGCTTCTTTTTCACACACACTATAGTACATGGCAAAGTACATAATGAACTTTTGAACTAGTTTTCGAAGTAGTTTGCTAAATCGATAAAACTTTTGTCGTAACAAACGTGTAACGTACTTTACTCGGGAACAGTAAAATATTTCCATAATACTATAATATTTTCTAAGATAAAAAAGCTCACACTTTTAGAAGATAATATTTTAGTTTGTTTTGGGGTATGTATTGAAAAAAATGACACTATGTATGTACTGGCGAGGCAAAAAGAAACTTCTCTCACTATACTACACTCTCGGATGAAAAGTAGCTCGAGATCGTCTCCTTCCATAATTATCTACGTCAGTATCGGTTGATATGAAATATCATTGAAGCTAAAAATAATCATTTAAAAGTGATACTGAAATATTACTACAGCTTTACATACCAATGGCGAGCGTATTTTAGATCAGGCAGTATTAATTAATTACTTCATTATCGTTTGTTACGTAAAACTCATGTAAGTTTTAGAAAATCGGATAATGATGACATATCGCAGGACATAATGAATGGCGGCTGAGGATGTCATCGTGGCCGCGCTGCCCCTTGTTTACACACGCACACAGCGGCGCGCACGCACACCACGCCGCGCCCGTCGCCCGCTTATTTAGGTATATTGTTGTTTATTTTATTCGGCGCTATGCTCCGACACGGGCCGAGCCTTTCGACTCAGTTTTAACGCGCACGTTTTATGAAACGACAACTATGCGTCGATGTTCGCTCGCCGGCGATAATAATTATTCATATCGGAACCGTCTCTAGCGACCGAAATAGCGACGCGGTAAACAAATTCGCGATTTTATTGCCCGGCCCTCTTTGTAACAAGGTGTTTTTTTTCTTCAATATTTACATTTTATTTATTTTTTTCATAACCTATTCGCACGCTCGCCGGTGCCTCGGTTGTCTCCGCGAATCTTAATGGTAGTTAATCATAGTTTATTTTTACCGCGCAACGTGTGTTAATAAGTGGGGCCACTTGTCGTCGTTTCTTTTATTTCGCCATAGTGTTTGATTAAAACTCTGCAATTGAATTGCGGAAGCAATTTCGGCCGTGAAAATAATGTTCGCGAATTTGTAACGCGATTTGAAGAAGACAGTAAGCATGAAGACTCAATAATATCGATTACAATTTCAATTTTGATTAACAACTCCGATGAGTAATGATAAAGATAATGATCGAGTTGGAGTCCTGTTGACAGTTTTGAATTTAAATGTGTTCGGCGCGCTTTTGGAAGTTTTGTTAATTTGAAATAAGTTTTGGCGGGAACGCGAAGTGCTAACGAAGAAGTAGGCTGCACAGAAAGTTTGGAAAAGTGTTAAGTACACATCGGATGCTGGCGAGTGTTTTTTCAACGCGTTTTCGAGGCTAAGCGCTAGTTGTTTGAACAAGTGTGTTTTCTAATGGATTTATTTTGAGGTGAGTTTAAATTTACTTGTGTGTTGGTGTTTGTATTGTTTGCTCTTCGTGTTTTGTGTGCGTGTTCGCGCCGGTGGCGGGAAACCAAATACCTAGCCGGTTCTGTGCATGTGTGAGTGTACAAACAATACGCATGTGTGCGTGCGCGACTTATTGTCACTTTGTGTAAGAGGGGAGACAGGGAGGGAGAGGTTACTTGTCATGTATTTAGGCGAAGACGAACTTTGATGAGTTGACTTTTTAATTTATGTGCACCTTTTATGGCAATAGGAAAAAAATGTTGAGACAAGAAACGTCATTATATTATATTTGCTCACGTATCGAGCGTCTCCACATTTATTTAGGTTTATTGATTTTTGACATCACACTACCAAAAGTTTTATGTAAACGCGAAATGTAATTAAACTTAATTTCTTAAGAGCGTTGTCCTCGTAGAAAATGAGGCCTCCATATTTCTTTTATATTAAGGAAATAAAAGTAGAATAACTTGATATACCTAACTTAACAAATATATCTAACATACCAACCAGATAGTTTGTCCTAATACCTAAATGGGTAAACATGTACCTATTCATAAAATACAATAATTGTCAAAAACACATTAAAAGCTAATTTAAATTTAAAATATTCTTATACCTAGGTAGGTAACTAACATTTTCATTTGAAAAGGTAATCCATTCACAAATAAAGTCGGAAAATAGGTAGGAAACAGCTAATTATGTAAGAATTAATTAACATACCAAACAAGAAAAATATCTGCTATTACCTACCGACAAAGCTAGACAACCACACAACATACAATTACATATTAAAATATTACACAACTTGTATTTTCCCGCGGTTTCACCCTCATCTCGATAGAACTACTTTGGGCACTGAAATAACAAATCTCCAGAGTCCCATTTATCTCTACGCCAAATTTCAATTTGATCAGTACAGCATAGGGCATGCAACTCCGGAATTCCGGAATTCCGTAACTCCGGAATTCCGGATGATTTTTCAGTTCCGGAATTGAGTGGAATAATTCCGGAATTCCGATATTCACATACTTTTGATATTTATTTACTTTTTTTTTTATTATAATCTTCTGAACGCACGCAATTTAACGTCTATGGAATATTCCACTAATCGAATGGGCCCCCGCATTGCTCAGGCTTTAATGGACCAAAGTTCATACCAAAGCTCCGTTCAGGCTCGTCCTGGTTAAGTATCGCCATATGTACAAGGTAGTCTAGTAACACCTGGATATGGTTAATATTCTCCAAATGTTCAAAATGCACCTAGCAATGTTCAGCCTACAGAAATTCCTTATGGCCAGGCTTCAAAGGTACAGAGTCCAGACCAAAGCCCCATTCTGGCTCGGCCTGTCCAAGTATCGCCAAATGTACAAGGTAGTCTAATAGTCTGGAGTATATGCGCGTCAAGACCAACTGGACTTTGAGGGTCGAGAGGTTGGAACCGCGTCACAATATGAACTTCAAGTCGTTCGTGGTGCGAGTTCCGACGCATCATCTTGAGAAGTTCCTCAAAGAAGAGTTTTGAAAAAAGAGAGAGATATTTACTATATGCGTCATTTAAATAATTCTTTTAAAGTGCTTTAATTATTTATATACGCATAAATTATTAGTTTTTTTTTAATATCTTGATTACCTCTACTAATGTAATCTAAGTTTTGTTTTGTACTGTTTAGGCTCCGAAACTACTGGACTGATTTGAAAATTTATTTCACTGTTGGAAAGCTGGACTATCCTGAATAACATAGGTTATGTTTTTATCCGGATACGGTAAGAAGTTTCCGCGGGACGCGGGTGAAACCACGAGGAACAGATAGTTATGAAATAAAACATGAAAGCAATTATTATGCAATATCTTATTAGCTTAATTTATGTTTAATGTTTTTAAATAATATAAAGCTATAGATTTTTGAAGGGTAATACTGGCAACACGTTTCTTGCTTTGCATTGATGATGTAAGAATTCATGATTTTTCAGTCGAAACATTGCAATTCTAATTATTCATCTATACTAATATTATAAAGCTGAAGAGTTTGTTTTTGTTTGAACGCGCTAAATCCAGGAACTGCTGGTCCGATTTGAAAAATTCTTTCAGTGTTAGATAGCCCATTTATCGAGAAAGGCTATAGGCTACTTTTTATCCGGGTGCGCGCAGTAATTCCCACGGGAAAGCGGGTGAAACCGCTGGCGGAAGCTAGTGTATTTATATTTGTCAACTATTGATATACAAAAGTTTATTCATTTATTGCGACATTAAGATATATTTCGATATAAAAAAAATAAAAGCAAAATGAAATTTAATTACACCTACTTCATATTATTAAGTGCAAAATACCTATAATAAATACATATACTTACATACAAAATACACATTAACATAAATGTAAAATATAAAATCAAATACACTTTCACGAACTATGGACATAGAATAAAAGCAAAAAAATCCCGTTTCGAATTTTAAAATAAATAAAAAAAAATAACTTTCTACACAAGGGTTGGGACCCTTGTTTTTTGATTCCGACGCCCTTATTTGCCTTTCCCCAGTCTCAACGCGAATTTTCTGTAGAGTGATTCGAAAAATACTTTTTGTGTCTATGTGATTAAAAGATCATGTATTTTGTGTATATTTTTAGTTGGTATTATAATTTTTGTGATAATTATAAGCATTATTTTAGCATATTAAAAATTACTGTATGTTTGCCACGTTTGCCAGCACTTTATTTAAATATGCACTTAAAATAAATGAGTAGAATGGGTATTTGGGAATGATAAGTTGAACAATTAAAGGTCATAAAAATTATTTTTTTGGACTGCAAAAAACACCTAATAAAGAAAAATAAAATTTCAGAATTAATAAATGAACTACTTGCGTTTAAATATGATAAATAACACGATAAGATTATGAATTGTTATAAAAATGTTGCCTTCCTGATTGCCAAACCGAATCAAACAAGAATGAATCATTAATTGTCTAGCGTATAACCTACTAAGCATATTACCTACAACTTAAAGGTAAATAGGTATACTAATGCCGTTAATAATTGTAGTAATTATTTAATTATTCCTTACAATAAAATAAATGCGAGAAATGGAGTTTATTTGGTCATCATTCATGGTGAAACTGCTGTACTAGGGCATGCAATATCGGAAGGATCTCAATTCCGGAATTGAAATCCGATACTGGAGCTAATTCCGGAATTCCGGAACTGGTTCCGGAATTGATACATATTTTTTTTGTTTAGGAAAATCGATACATGCCACAAAGTTACAAAGCTAAATACATAACCATTATCAGGGCAAAACACCATAATTGTCCTTAAAAGTAGTTAACTGTAACGAATTTCAATTAAAAATAACATGCACCAAATGCGACAGTATAGAATAATTACAGAATGTGTGTTATTTGCTGAAAAGTTCTTGTAAAACTTACGAAATCTGATAATGGAGTTATTTTGTACGTCTATGGATCCACTACTTCATTCTATAATAGCCTACAAATACGAGATATGGGAAAAATTTTGGCCAAACACAGTTTTTCTTGCAGATATGGCGAGTTATGGCATATCGAGGATTCCGACTTGTACTCTCAAACGTATTCTGCTAAGAATTTCAGAGAAGTTTAGCTTGTTGGTCATAATTTTGTAAAAAAATCATAAATCTTGTATCTTCATACGTTGTTCGAGAGTGGACAGTTTGAACTGACAATACCTGACCAGGCGAGCCTGAGCTTTGGTCTGACAGAGCTGACGGAGGAATTTCTGTAGGCCTAACATTACTAGGTGTATTTTGAACATTTGGTGAATATTTAACCATATCCAGCCTAATTTTTTTTTATTTATACCTTTATTCAGGCAACTAGGGCCATAGAAATAACAAATACACATATTATTTATAAAAAATACTTATAGACTAATACATACAATTATATTTTTTCATTTAATTTTATTCCAATATTTTTACATTTTTAAATATTTATATAATACATATAAAAAACAAAAACATTTAAAAATATATCAATTATATTAATTATTACTTAAAACTATTGCACACGAAGTGTCGGCGACGTGTTTCGCTGACTGGTGTCATGTAGGCACCAAAAACCGGCGGTACACAACACTTTTCGG
>NWSH02000162.1:2039670-2053009 GCA_002382865.2 Heliothis virescens | reverse complement strand
GTTTTTTTTGTAAAAAGTTTTTTTATTTTATGCTTTTCAGTTTTCTTAAAATAAAACTACTTATATCTTTAATACCCATACCCACCCACAGTGACAGTCGGGCCGACTGTTATAGTATCATCGACGTAAAAAAGCGTACGAAATTTGAAGAGTTCTCTCAATTTCTCCAGGATCCCATCATCAGATCCTGGTCTCCTTACCATGGGACCACCTGTGAAGAACACCCTTTCAAACAAAAAAAGAATTTTGAATATCGGTCCAGCCATCTTCGAGTAATCGGTGAACATACATAAAAAAAAAAAAAAAAAAGGTACGGTCGAATTGAGAACCTCCTCCTTTTTGGGAAGTCGGTTAAAAATTTATTCCCGATTAGTGAGCTGACTCTTGGATTTGTAGTGGATTTTTAGTAAAAAAACAGAAACATCGTTTATTCTGGAGGAAACAGTCATTATCCTCGAATAAAACCTTTTTCCAGTTTACCTTACCTACCTCCTTTTTCACCGCGCTGGGCATGCCAACGTCGTGCTACCTTAATTGCCAACCCCACCCACCCGTGGTGTACCGTCCTGAAAATCGGACGAGGCTCTGGCGACCGACTGGTGGTGGTATAACTACCACACAGGTCGTGTCGGATTGCCGTCCCATCGGGTTATGAGAGTGAGGGAATAGGGAGTGCACCTGTGTCACAGCAAATGCTTGTGCACTATAATATGTCCTGCGCAGCTGGCTGATCTCCTTATATGAAAACAGCCGCCGTGGTCGACAATTGGCTGGACACCATCACCACACAGGATAATAGATGCCTTGCCTGGAGATGGGCAGCAGCATCTCTGAAGCTAAAAAATATCCAACACCGCACTCACTATCACAGGTTAATTCATCTTCTTCTATACATATAAAAAAGCCCTGACGCATTCACTGACTTATCAACGCAGGACCCAAACCCGTGAACCTATAAAGCTGAAATTTTGCACAAAGGTTCATCTTAAGACTTTACTCACGCGGTATAAGAAAAGGTTTCCCGAAACTCCAATGGGAACGGGAAAAAAACGGCATTTTAAGATTTACGATAGTAAGCCGAAGCCGCTGGCAGAAGCTAGTCACTTATAATCAGCTATAATTAATTATGTATTTTAATACAATTATGTATCTTTCTTCTGATAAGATTACCTGGCGAACATATTTAATGACCAGCTATCAATCAAAAAAATGCATTGGCGAAATACCGATCAAAAATCGCATCTACGTCCCTAAATAATTTAGTAAATTGTAACTTAATTTGTATGTAAATGGATAACAATATTTCGATGCGGTTTATAGAAATAGATTGTCATCCATCATGCTCAGAATAATTTTAGGAACCTAACTTTTTCACCCATTTTATATATCCATCAGATTTTAGGTTCACACAAACATCTTTTACTCAATTTACCATTTTTACAGTCAAATGCTATACCTACTGTTTTAAGTTTCAGTAAGATTAACTTTATTTTTAACCGACTTCCCAAAAAGGAGGAGGTTCTCAATTCGACCGTTTTTTTTTTACAAAGAGAAACGTTCATATATAGATGTGTAGTAATGTAAGTATATTGAACTCATTTGCATGGTTACAACAAAGGGATAGCTATTTTTGGATGAATTAACAAACCGTTAAAAATTCTATCGGTGAATTTCTATAACCTATCTATCAGTTAGTTTTCGATTATGGATTGAATTAGTCCCATCAAGTATTCGACATTTCAATCTCTTTTTCTGCGCAGCTGACTGATCTCCTTATATGAGAACAGCCGCCGTGGCCGACAATCAACATCACCATTATTATATTCTGAAAGCTTTTACGTTAACTAGATAGAGTAACTAAGTAACTATATTCTATATTCTTTGTAGGGAAACCCCATCCCGTTTAATACAGTACTTTACAGGTTAAAGATCAACAATGAATAAACAATAAAAATAAAATGTTAATTTATCATCTTTTTTTCATACATATTTTCCTTATGGTTTTACCCTCCATTTCTGATGAAACTGGGGAGAATTTGTTAAAAGTAATTTTTGAAATAAGTTTACATTTAGAAAATGTGTCATGTCACCTAAGGTAACTGGGAAGAGGAGGTCAGATAGACAGTCGCTCCATGTAAAACACTGGTACTCAGTTGCAGCTGGTTAGACTGGACGCCGACCACAACGCAGTTGGAAAAAGTTTGGGAAACTTTGTTCAGGTCTAGTTATGTTATTTCCTTACAATAAACTTTATTTGTTTTATAAAAATAAATAGGCTTTGAGTGTAATTAATTATTTTAGGGACTTATCAAATAAAATATCTAGCTATATTTACCTATATAATTAAACATGTTTAATAGATTTGATATTTACTAAAAGCGCTTATCAAAGACCCTGAAATTCAGCTACAAATCTAGATACAGGATAAATCCAAAAAATAAACAACATTTTTTAACAATTATCACTTACGTAGAGTTACAGTACAGACATAGGTACCATATAATATGATAATTGAATTTAAATTATGCGAAATGGTAAAACAAACGATTTTGCATACATTCGGTTGTTGAACAAATAAAGCTTTTTAGGCAACTTGGCAACCAGCGATCATCATAACATAAACTATTTTTTTAAACGCACACAGACGCAGTTTTTGTCGTAGTGTGCGTGTGCGTGTAGGCGTGACGGGCCGATAGCGTTATCGGACCAAGCCTTGCAAAAATATACAACAAACATACATAGTATATGTAATGTATGTACATATAGCACAGGTGTGGTTTGTTTCTTGATAATTATGTAGCCGAAAATAAATAATATAAGTTCTCATTGCTTTTCTTGTTCCGTATTGAGGCTTCATAAGGTGGTCCGCCATTTTTTTTTCGTATTTTTAATTTTAATACATTGGTGAAATGCGTCTATTTTTAATTTGGTTGTAACAAAATGGGAAGTAATTTGAGGTGTGAAAAATTATATAAGTAATTTGTTTAATTATGTAGTCATTAATTCAGTTAATGTAAAAATTACAAAAAAATTGCATAAACAAGAATTTATAGTTAAAGTTAGGTACTATGCGGCAATAGTCAGCATTTACCATTTTTTGTTACAAAAAATATATAAATAAATTCCATCTCAGAACTTTATTTATAGTTTTTTTGAAAACTGATAGAACTCGTTTTACAGAAATAAATAATATAGCGGGCCGTAAAAATTCAAATGCAAAACCATTGACTTCCATTCAGCTACCACAACAATTCAAATTTCGAATACGAATTCGCGCGCTCCGAAATAACCGATCCACGTGTTTGCTGTTCATCTAAAAAGTTTACATGTACGCAATTTTAGCGCAAAATTACGCCTTCCTACTGATAAAACAAAAACAACCTAAATAATGTTAGCGGCCTCGAATTCTAAATAAATTGCTATCAGCTACGCTTCCGACCTCCTTTAGCTTCCTAAACATTTGAAATTGGCGCGTGCCTTCATAGACCACGATTTATTGTTCGTTGTTTTTTTTTCTTTATTACAGATTACTTTGTTGTTATTATTATGCTTATTGTTGCGAAAAATCGTGAAATTATTAGGTAAATTTTATTTTTGTTGTTCAGGTGTTAAAAATACTATGAAAAAATTATAAGCGACATTTGCAACGCTTGTTTTAAGGCTTGACGGATTAACTATATACCTAATCCTTTCTCATGATTCATGAGTCAATTGCTCTATGTATTAGTGAAAATCGCATGAAAATCTGGAACGTAGTTTTGAGTTTATCACGGACAGACAGACAGTCGCTGCTGAGGACTTTATTGTTCTACATACTTTTATTTATTATACAGTGGTAAAAGTTTTTTAATGGCTAGGCTTATGTTTTAAATAATATTTTGTAATCGTATGACAGTACGATAAGCATTTAACACCTGAAACCTAAACTTTTTAGTTTTCCTCGTGTGATTCAAGTTTTGTTGAGTAATGCTATATAAAAATGTAAGGTAAATAAAAACGTATAGAAACAAAATGTTCTTTTTGCCAAGTTTTCCCGAAAATTTAAATTACACACACATGTTTACATTCATTCAAATAATAGAGTAAGTATAGATTTTTTCAGTTTTTTCTTTAATAGCTTCCGCCCATGATTTTTCTTGCGTCCCAAAAAACTAATTTTTGCGTAAGCACAAAATTAGCTTTTTATTCTTCAGAATCTGCACTTTTGAAAGAAATTTTGCCATTTATGTAATATTTCAACTTTTTCGTGTCAATTTATTTAATAAGCTGGCTGCTAGATGTTCAATATACCTAATTAACATGAGTTCATGCTATGGGATTATTAAATTTTTTAATCATTAGTATTTTTCATGAAAATCGACACAGTGGTTCATCTATGAAATACTAACATTTAAATAGTTTGTATGATTTCATTATACAATGTAGTCTTGGGCCACGACAAACGTACAGACGACAGCAGGTCAACGTATACGAAACTGTCAAATTTTACCAATCAAATATTAACCTTCCGCTAATGTGAAAAGGTTGAAAATCTATTGCAGAAATTTGACAGATTGTGGTAACTTGTGCTGTCGTCTGTACCTACTTGAAAGGATTTTCATGCAATTTTCACAAATCGATTAAGAGAAGTTTTTGTTACAGCAAATATATTTATACATATAAATAATAGTCCTGCCACGAGGACGGTCTCTAGTAAAATATAAATTCAATAATATGTCAATAATAGATAACAATGAATAAATAAATACTATAAAATCTATTTACACAAGAATAACGTGATCTCTGAATGAGTTCAATACATTTACTTCATAAAATTGATCCTTTTGAACCAATCAATCACTTATATCACAACTCACAACACTACTCATTGTCTATGGTTGGTCTGACGCCATCTTTGTTTACAAGATAACAAGCTACTTTATATTGCATTACGATAAAATGCAGTTTTATTTCTTACAAGTAGGTAATCCTACTAATATTATAAACGTTATGATTGTTTGTTCATCATGCTTCGACTGTTGTACTGAAGTTCGGGACAAATATGTACTATAGATAGATTTGAATCCAACTTAGTATAGGATAAATAATTTCCTTGAGACATGGGTAAAATCACGGGCTAAAGCTAGTATAAAATAACGCAAAAAAAATAAACAATAAATTATGACTATAGGACAGGCATGTCCTTAGAAATTTTCTGTCCATTTAAAACTTTCTGTCAGTTTAAAAAGTTTTCCTTCAATTATTACCTATATATGCCTTATTTATATTCAACTAGCTATAGCCAGTGGTTTCACCCGCGTCCCGTGGGAACAACTCGGCGCACCCGAATAAAAAATAGCCCATAGCCTTCCTCGATAAATGGGCTATTTAACACCGAAATAATTTTTCAAATCGGACTAGTAGTTCCTGAAATTAGCGCGTTCAATAAACAAACAAACTCTTCAGCTTTATAATATTAGTATAGACGAGTAATATCTCCATTAAGATTATCATCAGGAGTCGGGTAAAGTCATATGCCCTTTGCTAGTGACGTTCATACATTCCGTATCTACGCAAACATCTCTATACATAAAGTGACAAATAAAAATGTTTGTTTTACATAAACGATATTATTATTATCTGTATCAGTTGCGTGGACACATTTTGTTTTTCGCTTATATTTTTTGCGTATTGATTTGTTAGTTTTGTTGTTTCTATGTTATCTATTTATCTAGTACTTGATTGGAAAATTTGCTGTTTAAGTAGAAGTGACTCGCGGTGTTACCTGCATCCCTTGGGGTCTACTGCCCGTGCCCGGGCAAAATATACTCAGGGATAGCCTAGCTTCCCAATCATCATCTCCTGCCCTGTTCCCAACTTTATTTGGAGTCGGCGCAATATGTTGTCTCCTTCCATTTCTTCCTGTCACTCGTCATACTGACATTCACTCCTTTCTTTCCCATATCATTTTTCATGCAATCCATCCATCTTTTCTTTGGTCTTCCTCTCCCTCTCAATCCATCTACATTCATACTTAACATGCTCTTTGTTGCTTGTGATTCATCCTCCTCCTCATTACATGCCCATACCATGACAACCGCTTACCTCTCATCTTTTCTGTTACTAGTGTTACTTTCAAAGAATTTTTCGAATCGGTTTATTAGTTTTGGAGCTAGTAGAGTAGGTACTTACAAACAAAATAATGTTTCCTCTTTATTATATAAGTAAAGATAAGTATAAGTATAGATATAGAATCTCTGACGTAATAGCGAGTTAGGCTGTGCATTAAGAACAGGATTTCAGGTTTGCTTGATTATTAAAAAGCTGAAGAGTTTGTTCATTTGCTTGAACGCTAATCTCTGGAATCATTCTTGGATCCTTTTGAAATTTAGGTGTTAGATAGCCCATTTACTTCTTATTAAGTTGCGTAGTGTTTGTTGCCACGGAACACGGGTGTAACCACTGTCAGAAGCTAATTATAAATATTTTCACTAGATATGAGGCAAACTGAAATATTTTTTGGAATTTAATCGCCGCTATCAATCGCCCTTTGCTTAGATATTAAAATATCATGCGAAACGATAAAGTATTTACTATTTTATTTAGAGTATGTTACTGTGATAATTATTGACACCTATATTGATAGAATGTTATCGTTACTTCCTTTATTATATCATTCATTATAGATTAGGAATACATAAATAAAATGGCTATCTTCGTATGTTCTGATTAGGTATCGTTTATAACGTTTTTTTTATATGTATTTTCTTTTCAACATTTTGAAAAGTATTTCTTTTTTGAATAACCCGTAAGAGGTCAGTACCACACATTTTGCCTGATGCAAACACGTTAGGCCGTCTTTAGTCTTGTTCCCGCTCGGTGGCTAGGATTCTTTCGGGATTTCTGAAGGATGAAAAGGGATGTGCTCATGAGTTCAATACAAGATCCCTAAACTAGAATTCAATGTGCTGGTGAAAATTATGCGATGAGTTTTTTTCATTTTAGAGAGTATAATTTTATCTAACCAAGTGCTTGTATGTCCTGCGGGCTGGATGATCTGCCATCTGCGGATAATCAATCTATCTTTGACTTTGCCTACTAGAGATAGTATTTTGACATTAGCACCATACAAGTAATGTCAAATCCTTAATCTCTAGTTTGCAAGTAGACAGCTTATTGAATTTCGAAAATAAGCAACTGCTGCAGACGAAAATCGACACCTCTTATATCTCTGTCTCTAACTGATGATTAAATTCTTTGTCTCGAACCAAGGAAGCGAAATTAGAACAAGTCTTAAAAACCTCACACTTGCAGTTACATCTGAACTTACCCACAGCGAAACAATCAACAAACAATTTAATTGGTTTGTTTGTTAGTACATGCACATAATAAATACAAGAACAATGTAGGAAAGGCGGCCATATTCCCATGGTATTGTTGCCAGTTTCCCTCTACGTACTATTGTAATGCATTGCATAATCTTGGTTACATATAAGTTTTTATATCGCCAACAGTTTAGAAATAAGATTAAAGAGCTTTTGTAATAGAAGATGGTGTTTAAGGATCCATTTTGAATGTAAATTCTCGTGGGGTATCTAAAATATCCCGAAAAATGTAAGGTGCTTTGCCTTTTATTTCATTGGATATCTGCGAAACACCATTATGGTCTATTTTGTGGCTCGTTGCTAATAGTTTACTTAATGTGTCATCCTAAATATTATCATCTCTCATCTAACATATCTTCTAAACATAAACCTCTCTTATTGATTTCCAATAAGATCTTTTGGAAGCGGACTATCTTCTTAAAAGCTTTTATTTAACTTGCAATGTATGTAAATATATTTGTATGTTCGGGTGAAATCTTTGAACTCAATTTTTTTTTACCCGAGTACCAAGAAAGGTTATGTTTTAAACAAATGGAGAAAATGCTCAAGGCAAATAAGAATACAACACGAATTGGACTCTGCTAAATAGATGATAGATGAATCTTTTTATGAGTCATACACTTGGATGTTCTACATATTTTTGAGAGTAGATATTTAGATTGGAACATAATGTTGTGGGTTCTTTATTCTATACGGTTTGTGGACCAGTCTGTATCAATTATTACTTTATCCAGCCTTTTTCTTTATATCGATGGGAAATCATCATTATGACCCATTTTACTGACTAAAATCCACCGTGTTCCCGTGTTATCGGAAGTACTTTGTGTGCCAGGGCCGCGGTAACTCTTTCGAACAACCCGCAGCCCCGACGGGCTCTGGCCCTAGTGAGCCCAGCAGGTCTTTATCCAGCCTTACGTTTCCATTTATTCGTAGAGAGTTGGTTACTAATTCAGTCAATGATTTGTCATCGACTTTTGAAATCTTTTCCCGAGGAAAGTCTTCATTAAGTCATCTCACTCCATAGTTTTCGTTAACGATCATATACCTGTATAGGATATCAGCCTAGCCATTTCCAAATATAATGGGGTTGGCTCACAGTCACACTGGATACAGCATAATCTTATGATCGACAGATCCATGCGGCTGTTATTTAGCCTCGGGCTCCTATAAGATATCTAGTAAGTAGGTACTTAAGTTTTCAAGGTTCCAGCCGGTCCTTTTGGAAAAAAATCAATGGAGGACACACAGTCGGACGTCCTGTGGCTGAAACGATGATCATAATTTTATAGTAGATAGATGAAGTAAATCAATTAAAGATTACAGGAGGACTAATTTAAGACACGTAATCCCTTGAATGTTACTTTATGTAGTACTTTCCTGAATGCTTCGTTTGCGTAAAATTAAGTAGGTACCATTAGACATCGTTTTAGTAAGTACTAAAAAAGCAATTAAAGGTAATGCTAGTGTTTGATGAACGGATAAATAAAATAAATTCATCGAAAAATGCTTCCGTTACTGTCAATGAAACTTCGATTACTTGTCGCAACTAGGCATGCAACTCAGTCACTTTGTTATATGTAACTAGATCAACTATAGTTAACAATAATGCATTATGTTATGACATGTCGCCATTACAATAGTAATGTTTCCTTTCACAATGTCTAACAATCTTAATTCTAACTGTTATCTATAGTTTGATCTTACAGCGGTGAGCACATCCATCGTAATATTTAAAGCATAAAAATATCCGTACGTAAGTCAGACAGAATTTATTACCTACTCGGGCCGTGCAAACAACAACATTTTGTGTACCGTCCTCGAACACACAGAGCCGGCTGTGAAAACATACGAACACACACACAAACACATATTCACACACAAAACAAACCAGGAAACGTCTAGCGAAAAACAAACAAGGGGTCTTTTGTATTGTGTAAACAATTGGTTGATCGTATGCAACAGGCGTGACGTCGCCTCGAAAAAAACACTACAGGTTATTTACCCTAGATGGCGTTGTTACAACATATTCTAGCGAACTACGAGACTATTTTGTTCTAGAACTCGTCTAGAGATGGCGCTGATTTCAATTTTTATTTATAGATTTAGATAAGTTTTATGGGCGCTTGTTTACACATTAAACGAATCAAAACTAAGTAATAAATGAAAGATGTTTATAAAGATGAAATGCAAGTAAGATGTTAGGTATATTTACAACTCGGGAGCTTCTTGTTATCGGTAAATGAGTAATAACTAGGCAACTAGATAAACCTTATTTTGAATCATATTACCCACATACTTGTAGACTAGGTACTTTCAGGCAGTGCCGCTCTTTTGGTATTTATCAACTTCAAAATTACTGTTGGCTATTTATCTAATATTTCGTCATAATGTGTAATTGTTTGCTAGGTTATTTATTTTAACCAATATTTAACAACAACTTGTTCTATCCTTCACGCATGACACTTCAGTTTTACAAATTTTATTTCTTTTTTTCGTTTATTTGTATTTGGATCAATTTTAATAATCGACGTACCAGTCCCATCTGTAGTAAATATAAAACTGCTCAAAAAACCAAGGTTAAACTCTTTACAATCCAAATCTGGGTATCAAATTCCAGATTTCAAGATGGAGGATTCTTAATCTATCCTTTTATGCTACTAGCAAGGGGTCTTTTTGTTCAAATTGAAAAGCATTTTATTCAGACGTGTCTTGTGTCTAGTAGATATTGTTGGTAGGGTCGAAAACAATCAGAAAGTTGTATACTGGTCCGTTATCAAGAACTTGAAGGGTCAGAACAACATTTTGATCAGTCATATTATGTCCATCTGTCTTCGTATTGACAGTGTCTTGTGTAAAAGTATCCAGATCATTTTTTTGGGTTATCTGAGTCGGGTAACTTAACTGTTCTGAATAGACAAGTAAAAAATTGAATTTCCTCGAAATACTATAACTTTACTCAAGTCTTTCTATACCAACTAATCGTAAGTGTTACAATGATAGGATAATTTTTGAGCTATGTTTAGTATTCGGCGAGTCAAATAATGAAATTTTGCACTCTGAAATTATAATTGTGACTATGATACAGTCAAAATCTATGTGTTCAATAGTTTTGGTGTACCCAAAACAGACGTACAAATTTACTTACTTTCTTATTTATAATATTAAGTAAGGATTAAATAAAAGACAAGTCTATAGTTCCAATATTTCTTTTCACAAGCAATGCCTGTTTTGATACAAGTTTTGTTTTGAACTATCGCATGTCATGCAACTACTGTTGTTTGACAGTTTGTTTATATTTGTTAATTGTATCATGTGACTTGGCTCTTTCTCTCGCAGTAGTATTGGTGTCTTGAGGATGAATTAATTGACTGAGTTTTTGATATAAGTAAAACATTATCATCTGCTACCCTTTTTCGTATTATGTTGAGGTCAGGTTCTAGGCTAACCAGATACAACTTAGTACCAGTGATGTCCAAGGAGCGATTGCCTGTCTGACCAACACAACCCAGTTACCTGGGCAGGGCACCCCCTCCCCCTTGGTAAGACTGGTTGTCAGACTATCTGGCTTATGATGACCCGAAACGATAGCCTGAAAGATGTTCCAATTTTTGGTAGTCTCGGCTGTCGAGTTATCCAAAATTTGGAGGAACTCATCATGATAAGTCACCCATCCAAGGATCGAACCCGGCAAGCGTTGCTTAACTATATAGACCATGGACCCGTGCGGCTGCTATTTAGTCACGAGCTTTTCTACTCTATGTATAGACGACAGCAGGTCAACGTATACGAATCTGTCAAATTTTACCAATCAAACATTGACCTACCTCCATTGTGATAAGGTTGAAAATCTATCTGTACTGTGTTTTAACTAGTTGGAACTAGTCGTGCTGCATATTGCTTTAAATATGGTAGTAGTAAATATTCGACGTAGNACATTGACCTACCTCCATTGTGATAAGGTTGAAAATCTATCTGTACTGTGTTTTAACTAGTTGGAACTAGTCGTGCTGCATATTGCTTTAAATATGGTAGTAGTAAATATTCGACGTAGGTCTGCATTTTTCTATGGCTAGTACCCCTAATGTTTATGAAATAGGACATTAACAAAAATGTTTTGCTTAGCTAGACTGACCATAGAAACAAAATATTTTCTTTCAGGCTAGTGTCGCCTTCAGGTGTCATTTTACAACCAATTGTTCTTCTAAACACGAAACGTCTTACAACACATCATCATCACAATCAAAATCAACTTTATCACTATTGAAATAAGGTTCGATTTCTGATACATCGTTTGGGCTTGTATGTGTTATGTTACGGCCCGTCTAGAAATTAGTCATAGGCAAAGATTGCCAGGCAATATTTAAAAATACTACTTATTGTTTGTGTAAAACTATTGTAGAACACAGTAGGTGAATGTTAGAACCGTCGAAGTACAGCTGCAGAGATGTTGGTATTTTTTGCTCTTAATATTACATTATTAAGTGGTCGTAGTATTAAAATTTTCAACGATTCTGCAGGAGTAGAATTTAAAATAGCAATTTCAAATCAGTTTGCACTTGAAGTACTACTGTTATCCACACCTTCTTCATTAATTTCTCGCTTAAATCTAAGGTGATATTCCCATGATAGGTTTGTATCAGACACATACGTACGGATAACTATGGCGTGAGTATTATAGTAGGACGTAGTACAATCACTACACCCATTGTTCTTGATCGATGGAATTATTTAGACGAGTCATCTACTTAAATATGTGTTAATTTAAATCAAATAACTAATAATTTGATCACGCTGTCTCACAAGCTGGAATTTACAGCATTTTTTCAATTTGTTTCATACTCTTGAATAGAAAACTCCCAGTGAAATTGTGTTGATGTAAATAAAGATTTCTTCTCAAGCCTTCGAGTGCCCCAACAGCACACACTCTCTCCCCACAATACACAAACATGAAACTACTTGCAAGTAAAGTTTATTATTGTTTTTTTTTCTGTTACAGATTGTATTCAAAACATTGAGACGGGCCTGCGTCAGTCTGGTCGAGAGTACTGAGGTGGCGTGCCGCAGGGCACCGTGCTAGGTCCAATACACTTTTATTGTTTTATGAAGTGAAGTGATCTGGGATCAGTGTTTTCTGGATGTGTCTCCAAAGGGATGAAGACTATGGTGACAACTTAGATGAAGCGGTAAGTTTAGGTTTAATATTTTATGTGGTTTCATTGTTATTACTTGTTTGTTTGAAGAAAGTTGTAGGGTATCTTACATAACAGTGTTTCACTTGCTTTGCTTTTTCTTGATATTTTATAATATACATATTTACATTTCTTACTATGACTAAAACTATTTTTATATGTTCAGCTTAGCTCTAATACAGCGCATCCAAAAAATGGTTCTCATCACTTTTCTTATTTGTTAGAATTTATCTTCTATCTTTAAACAAGCTTAGTATTATTTATTATGCTTAGCGACAAATATCTTTATCTTAGCAACGTTACATGTCTTATTTATCTTTCTCTTTAGCAATTTTGGCACCTTTGTTTCGTCTAACGCTATAGTTAGCGAGATGTTGCGACTTGAGATGTAACGGGACCCTATCTAAATAATTTTGTTATCCCTATCTAAAAGTTTTGAACCATATTTGTCAACAATATGGAAAATCCTTCTCGCCACATTCCTTAGAATTAGCAAGTTGTTGTGGCGTTTTGATTTATTCTACATCATTTATATCATGATTGTTTGATTGTGTGTCGTTATCATAAGTTAGTTAATAATTTGTATAGGTACAAAGTATGTAGCTGATCACATTAATTTAAGGAAAAATACCGAAAATACCTATATTCATGTCAATCCAACTTCTGTTTCTGAGACAAATTTCAAGTTTTAGATGTAAGTATATATATAGGTTTATCATACATAATCAGCCGTATTAATAAACACAGAGTAATGCAAGAGTAAGTTTACTTCTGGCTTAAAGTCCG